>VZTX01024689.1:441576-518333 GCA_013400915.1 Pardalotus punctatus
AAACCCAAACAGAAAGAAAAAACACAAACAAAAACACACAAAAAAACCCAAACAAAAACATAAAACAGAAAAACCAACCCCCAAACAAATGGAAAAACAAAACAAAACAAAACAACCAACAACCAACAACTCTATTTTCACTTCTTCTTAGGCACATATCCAAATCAAAGCAGACAAAACACCTTCTGGACATGAATTGTTTACTTTTGTGAAGATTCCCATAGGTGATGGCATTAACTATCACATATTTCTTTGAGGTATTGTGTGCACATTTCTCAAATACTTTAGACTTCCCCAAAATGCCTTGAAGAAAAGCCAATCCTACTGAGGAGGAGAGAGGCTAAGACCCTTTTGCATCATGTTCTCACTGATTGTCCTGAGAAACAATTGGGTTTTGAGTGTTTGGGCTTGCCAAATTTCCTAGTAAGAGAATTACTACATATCCAAAGTAGATCTCAGACAGCCTAATTATAGCTCTGTGTGGGCCAAAACCTCCTCCTCCTCAGGCTTCACAAAGCTCTTGAGTGCAGCTGTGTCACAGGTTCCATTACAGAGATGGACAGAAAGTGGGTTTATGCCCGCTTGTGATTTCCATAGGCTTAAAGGAATGGATGATGAAGATAAGGCAAATGTGGACTTCAAACAGTGTTACCTTTCCACAACAGTATGCTTATGGTATATTACATGATGTGGTATTTTAGGGGGTTTATATTACATATCAGTTTTCAAATGTCTCATTCTAGGTTGTTATTTCTCTGATGATTTCCGTATGATGGTCTTCTAACCTTTTTGGGGGATACAGACATAACCAGTATTAAAAATTACTTAATGTTTGTCTCAGATGCTTAGGTTACAGCATAAAGAGAATAAAGCATGAGTCAAATAAAAGCCATCACTCTTTTATTCTGGTTTTGGACCTCAACTGTTTAAAAAGCCCAATGTACTATGTCTACATAGTGGACGCCTACTAGGTGCATATAAGGTGCAAAATCTTAGAACCTGGTATATTGAATTGTCTGCAGAGTTCTTTCAAACTTGACCAATCCTGACTATTTGCTCCAAGAGGAAAATGCACTTACTTATTCCATTCACTGGGGAGGGAATTCTGAGTCTTTAATCCCTTTAAACTCAATGGATTAAACTATCATGACATAGGAGTGACCATCATTGTGAACATTTTATTCACTACCAGTTCTTTGACTGAGAAGACAAAATCACTTGTTTTTTTATTAAATATACTTTATAGTGGACAATATAATTTTAAGAGGCCTCTTAATGAGGATAAGGACAGGGTTATATGTACAAAACTTTGTTCGTGGGGTCAGTAACTGATGCCAGACCTTACTATCAAAATTACTTTAGCGATTAACAAAGTGGGAAGGCAGAAAGAAGCAAAAGACTCCTCCATAGGTAAGAGCAACAAACCACCTCTCCTTATTTCTACTTGGGAAAAGCAATGACAGGGTCATAGGTGAATGAGTGTCACCCTCTGGGCAGTCCCTCCAGCACCAGCAGGTTAATACAGTGACAAACCATCATCATCCTTGTCCACCCAGCTCTTGGTATTTTCCACCAGATCCTATGGGTTGTTTTCATTGTTGGCACCCTTTGTGCTGCTTGGAATATGCTTAATTAAACACAGGCATTGCACACAGACTGGCTGCTAAGTTTTTGTGCATGTGTTTCACTGTATAATCACAACCAGGTATATAGATGACTACAGCCTGCTTTGCTGTGCTCTGGGTCTTCTTAACACGCACACTAAAACCATAAGAGAAGGTTTAGGAAAGGAGTGGGAGAAGTGATTTAATGTGCTGGTGGCTGTTGCATCCCATGAGAACATGCCAGAAGATCTGTGTCTGGGCTTCTGTGTGCAAAACCATAAGGAGAACTGTGTAATATCGCATTGTTGGCTCTGGAAAACCCTGCCACAAAAGCCCGGGTGAACAGGCACAGCCAGCTGACACTGTGGAACGTGCTCCTGAGCAATGGCTGACTCCACAGACCGTAATTCACGAGGGGAGGCTATGAATCCAAGATGCCCTTCTTTGTACTGTGTTCATGGCCTAAGTTTCGACAGCTCTCAATATATTTAATTTGCTAAGTAACATAATATTAATTGTTCACAGGACCTGTGCTATTCAGTCTTATAATTTTTCCCCTTACAAATTTTTCTTTAAAAACCTTAACAAAAGCTGACTGGATAAGTTTTGAAATGGTCATTTCAAACAAAGCTTCCATAGCTAATATAAAAAAAATTGCAGAAAATTATAGCAATATTTTAAAGCTCTCAACAATTTTTCACAGGAAACCTAAAAGATCAGCTTTAATTTAACTGACATATTTGATATGATAGCAATTAATTTTTGTAAAAGGTACTAACTGATTTATGGTTTTAATCTATGTACAGTGAGTGCTTTATGGAAATCCCAAAAATTGTGGGTTACTCCTTAACACATCCTAGTAATGGTAAATTTTTTTTAAATTCAAACACATAAAAACCACTCTATTTCATCTTTTTATATGAAAATTAGCATGAGAATGAAAACAAAAACACTGAATGTTGGTGATATGATGAAAAGCAATCTTAAATCATCTAAAATTGCATTAACAGACAGAAGCTATTTGTTCTTTGTTGCTTTTTCTTGCTCTTATTATTCTTAGTTATTCTTTCTCAGAAAGTTCAAGGTATTCAGGCAGAGTAACAAGTGCAAAACAATTGACTAATCCAGAAATATCTCAATGAACCAAAATGAAAGGGTTGAATTATCGATAAGAAAAAAAAAAAAGAAAAAAAAAAAGAAAAAAAAAAAAAAAAAAAAAAAAAAAAAAAAAAAAAAAAAAAGTTTTTTTAAAAAAGTGTTTCCAGTTGTGAAGAAGTTTAAGTTTTGCTAAAGGAACATCATTCTGGAGAAGCACAGATATCAATGTATCCATGAGCCTTGTGCTCAATTGATGGCTGGGGTTAAACCATGATAAACAGTAAAAAACCCAGACACAAACCAAATCTAAAGGGTTTCAGTCCCAATACACATGAAGAGCAAAAGACAACATAATAATGTTAAATTAATGTGAAACTAGATTTAAATAATCCTGATTGGGCTTCTATATAGTGGAAATATTTTTACTGAATCTACATTCATCAACATGTCAAAATGAGACACAGGAGAGAAAAAGATTCTGTAGGATATAACTACGGGAAGATAAAAGTGGAGTATCTTATACCAAGTTCTATGATCAGCAGTGTGGACTTCTTTTGCATTTGTTTATTATATACATGAACAATCATTTCTTTGATGGTTGCAGATGGGTAGTGCAGCAGATTTCAGATTACATCAGATTTGATGGTCCCTGTCACTGGATTATGATCTGCTTTCTTCTATCTACAACAGCTGTCAGAGACCAAGGAGTCCAGAAATCAGGGTTAGCTCACTGTGACCCTAAGCAAGACTTAGGGCCTTGACTGACTTGATGCCCCCACTACTCCTCACCACTGAGTGAAAAAAAATTAAAGGGATTCAGAGGCAGAAAATAGTTAAAGTAAAAAACTTGATGCCTTTATCCTACACCACAACATCTCTTTTTCTTCTTCCTTTGAAAAGCCTGCTGCAGGCAAAGCAGCGCAGGTTGGTTTCAATTGTTCCTGCTGTCTGCTATAAAATACATTATGCCATTTCTCCAACTGAATAATGGAAGCAGAAGCATGATTGATAAAGAGATAAGCCAGGTTAATTGGCTTTGTTTCAACAAACATCAATTAATTAAATTAAACACCAGAGGGAGGGCATCTGCTCACTCTAGTTCAGCCTGGAGTTCCTTCTTTCCTCTCTCTGCTGATCATGAAAAACCACAGGGCTCCCTGGAATACCTCCAGGAAGGGCAACCTAATAACAAAATTATTTCAAAATTGTCACATGGCCTGTATTCTTAACCTTTTTACAGCTCAGTCAGCTAAAAGAAGCCTTCAACACAGTTAGCCCTTCACAATTCCTCAGCTCTCTCAGCAGGAATCAAAAAATTAAAATCCCCTGGAAAGGAAACAGTAATCAATCTGTCTCCTGTAATTTGGCTTGCAGGGTTTTTGTTAATTTTCTTTTTAATTATAGTCTACATTCATGGAAGACATTTATTGTTAAGGTTCATTCCATCCTCTACCTGCCAACAAAAAACAAAATTGGTAATTTTTGATGAAATATTATTTTTCAGTATGACATATCAGTTAGACATAATGAAAATTTCCTCCTTTTTTGTTGCATAAATTTAAGCTTTCTCAGAAAAAAGGAAGAGATTTCCTACCTTCCTTCTCTTAGTTTTTTATTCTTTGTTTCTGTAGGTGTTTGTGTTGCTGTAATAAACATAAAAGAAGTGAGATAGCAAAATGGAAGGAATTGTCACTGATGCATTTTGTGTAGTAGTATGAAGATTGTCTCATGTCGCAAACGACACGCAGACACACACATATGGTCGTATCCAATTCTGTAAATCTTACATACAATCAATCTTAAACAGATTTAAGATCAGAGAAAATCTGAGAAAATCTGAGAAAATCAGAAGGCAATCAAGTCTTCTACTTGAAAACATTCCCCAAATTAGGATGAAAATACAAATACCATCCCAGACATACCATCCCAGACAGATGATGACCTATTCTGTTCCTAATCCAATGTTTACAACCTCTTGTCCAAGATCATGACTCTCAGAAGACTCTTATTCCCATCTAGATTTTCTTCACACAAAACCCACACCTCCCCTAAACTGTGTATAAAAGTGAACACAGCGTAGTCCAGCCTAGAACTGAGCACATTGGGAAGATTACTTTGAACATTTTGTACATGACATTCAAGATTATACATCCTTATATTGAATATGCTACTTCCACCTCAGTAAACTATGTTGGATTACTTTCAGTTTGTCATTCGCCTTGTCTCAATGCCAGTTATTCCCCAGTTCACTTCTCTGTAGCTGGGCATTCTTACTGAAGCATATTACCTCATTCTTGTCCTCATTAAATATCACCCTATTTATTTTAATTCATTAATGCAAACTATCACAATTTTTTCTTAATTTTAAATCCGTCTTTCACTTTACTTCCTCCATGTGTCCTCTCTAGACAGAGGGGACAAATTAAATACAAGTGAAGTAACAGAATTGTCTTTTTCATTGTCCTATTAGTTCGTGAAAACACTGGATAATACCAGACATAAAGAACCACTGGGGATAACACCAGATAGTATCTTTTTGGTTTACTTGTGACCCACTAATTATTACTCCCACTTGTTTATGTGACTGTTGTTGAAGGCAGTGTCAACAACCTGAAGATACACAGCATCTACTTCTCTGTAAAAGCCCTGTTATCCATCACACAATGTAGTTTTATATGACTTGTGCTTGACAAAGACTTGTTGGATATTTCTCAACCTTTAAATGTTTGCCAGTAGATTGATATCCCTGTATTTCTAGAGGCCTTAAAACTTAAACATCCCAGTCATTCTTTTCTACCCTTTTAAAAGAAGGCTCTATCTTTGCCCATTTTCAATCTTCTGGAGCTTCAATCACTCTCCACAAACTTTCCCAAGGGTTTGCTTGGAGACTGCTATATATACAGTCTGCTGCATGTACTCTTCCCTTGCTCTCCCAAAGTTTCTTCCAGAATTAAATTGTCCTAAGAAGAGGAGTTTCCTACATGTAGAGTGGCTTCATGCAATACAATTTGATGATGCACAGTTCTGTGGAAATCATTAAGATATTTCCATCAGCTTCCAGGACTTCTGCTCAGGTCTTATATGTGTCTCAATTCCTTACTTCATATACTATACAGAATCCTTTAACACACGAAACCAGAGAAAAACACAATCTATGATCTCTACTCATATGAATTAACTCCTCTAGGTACAAATTCTTAGCATAAATATTCAATCAAACTCTTGTTAACTGTTTTTTGGCCAGGTGTGGTGTAATGTTTCCTATTATTTGTCCAAAACAATTTCCCAGTAATTTAATTCCAAACTCTCCTCACGGTTGTAGCAATATGAGATCTCTAGATCTCTGAGACCCTCCTGAGTAGTCCTGATTTCCACACTCAAAAAAATACATGTTGAGCATGCACCCACATACCAGCATGCTTTTTTTTATTTTGCGCAGCTCAAATTTTAGTGTACTTTTAGTACTTGCACTGCAGAGTACCTGTGTCTAGATGTGAAATATTGGCTCGTGTGGGTGAGAGCCTGCCGTTCTTTCCACATGGATGTTGTTGGTCTTATGAGGTCAGTGTTTCACTATGGTCTGCAGAATTCTCAAGCTCCCTCCAGGTCAGGTATCAGAGTTACACATGACATCTCTCCTCTCTTGTCAGGAGACTGAATCTGGCTTTTTTTTTCCAGCACTGATCCCTTGACATTGCTTTAGGCCTCAAGAGCAAGGTGGTACTGAAAATGTTTTTTTTTTAATGTCTGCCATCTGTGGCCTGGCTGCATTACTGGTAGGAATACTTGAATCCGGGCTAAAGACTAACAGAAATTCTGTCTTTAATCTAGACCTCAGCTACTCCTAAGAGTGATTAGCAGCCAATCAACTAGGTTTCTTGGTTCAGGCATCACCAAGCCCAGAGTGCAGTCTGCAGCCAGAGAGAACAGAGAAGGAAGAGTGCATTTGCTCATGACTTTGTCACATTTTCTGTTCAGAAACAGTTAACCTTGTCAAGGCAGAAAGAGTACAGAAGCCCCCTGGTTTGCCATTGATTCCATAAGTCTTCATAAGATTCAAGTGCTTTGAAATTCTGACTGAAATTCACTCTATAGTTGATGTAGTTGTGGAAAAATATATGAAAGTAACTTTCCCAATCCCTAAGAAAGGCTGTCACTACACCTAAACAGAATTTTTGACCCATAAATATATCATGGGCTTTTCATCACGTCCATATGTCTTTGGAACTTCATCTCTAGGCAAACCCAGCATGAGAGAAGCAGAAAGCAGATGAGCATGCAAAAGAAAAATGAAAGCACTGTGGATTTAATATATCTGTTCCTCTGTCTCATTGCTGTAGACAGTCACTGGCCTCACTGAGGGACAAATAAGCACAGTTACACACACATTATTAAATGTAATTGTATTGTTACTTATCAGTTTAATTAAATACCTAGGAAAATCCTGTAACAATTCAAGGCATGGTATAAGCAACAATGACATTAAACCTTTAATAATCATCTTTTCCCTTCACACTGTGGTAATGACCATATTAATTAGTAATGAAATGATTAAATATGAAAAGCATGAGCTGTGCCATGATACTACACATGGGTACCTTTCAAGGACTAGCTGGCTGCACACCTTGAAAGATGCATCCAGGGAGTTTTGTTACTACTGCTGGTTGCAGCCTCTGGGCACTGAAAGCTTTTGTGCAGCCAGGAGGACTAAACCAAGGCCACTGCTGTTTTGGTAAATTGAATGATCTAAAACAAACACAGCCGGATTGTGCTGCAATCTTGGGAAATGCTATGACCTTGACAGCCCTTCTCCCAGCTAAGCTGTGTTCCTCTGTTCTGTGGAGATCAAAATCTCTCTTAATCCTGAAAATCACATATCTCAAAGCACAGCTGATCCTCTTGGCAATCTCTTTAAAAGTGCAAGCAGATGAAGGCAGCTTCGGTGTTCCAAGGGGTATCTCCAACTTAGGATATGCCAGGCAGATGCTCTTCATGCATAACAGGGTGTACGTTGTGCTGAACTGGATAGGTAAGCAGGAGTGCAAGTTATAGGATGCTTTTCTCACTCCTCCCACCCAAACTTACAGTCTTTCTCATCTGTCCCTTTCCACAGACGACAAGTCAAGATCCTTTTCATCATAATAATTCTTTTCTGAAGGACTGGAGTCACTTGGCAAGTCTTAATTATTCCCAAGGTTATGAACACCATCCTCTAACAGAATTTGTTCTCAGAGGTTTGATGCAAAAATAAAACAGTGTTGATGTGATACCTGTGTATGTACTAGCACAAGACTGCTGTCTGATTTCCTGATATTGATGAGATATTACAGTCCCATTTTAGATTATCAGAGTATTCATGTGTTGGCACAACAGACAAAGATTTTACCCAGGATCAAAGGAAAAACTTCCCCTTGTAAGAAGTTGACAGCTGGATCCCAGGCTGGTTTACATATATGGTTTGAAATGTCACTAAATGCCTCCTGCCAGGAACATGAATTGCTCCACACAATTTTGACATGTTTCACAGAGCACCCGAGGCTGGAAGGGATTTCTGGAGCCCATCTTGTCTGGCACCCCTGCTCAAGCAGGGTCGCCTACATCAGGCTATTCAGTATCATGTCCAGGTGACCAGTTGCCCCTGGGTGATCCAAAGCCACTCCCCTGACATAAGGATGATGATGCTAGTTTTCTACTAATATGATTGGGAACAAACTTTGGCACCGGAAACAGGTTGTGTAAAATCTGCCCCTTTCTGAGATCTGTTTTCTCCCTCCTAGGAATCCTGAGCTATTCACTGTCACCCAGTGGAAGAGAAGTTCTCTGTGCACAGAGAATTTAGAGGTCCTAGTAGTGTTTCTGTGTATTGCACTATCTCATAGAACTGCAACAAATACCACTGCCTAATGCCCACTGAAAATCAACACTAAAAACTCTCTCCCCTCATTATAGACACAAATGACAGGCTTTCAGAATGATTAGCTGGAAATTGCCTTTTCCATCAGATACAAGCCCAGAGGAAGGAGGGTGCCAGAGAAAGAAGATGCTTATATGGGCTTCTTTGTAATGCAAATGTAGGAACATGCTTTTTATCTTCAGACAAGTGCAAGTGCTTCACAAAGATTTTATTTAAAGCTTGTGTTCTCATGCATTACAAAAGTGAAGCAAAGAGACATGCCAGCATTAATGAACTTCTAGGGGCTGTATTATTAGTTCTGAGGAATAGAGAGAGAGAGAGAGAGTAAGAGAAAGAGAAAGAGAAAGAAAGACCCCACAATTTAATGTCAGACTTATTAACAAAGAGACAAATGTTATTCATGCAAGGAATATGGTGGAATTGAGTCACATCTCTATTTACTCTGGGGACTTCGTATAAACACAAAACCAGTTCTGCCTCTATCAACATTTAAATCACTCCTGTGCATCGCTAAGATCCCTTTTTTTTTTTTTACTGTTTTTCTCACATTTCCATATCACAAAGCACTGATAGCTGTGGTGACAGGAAGATGCAGTTCAAGGGAATGCATCTGCTACAAGGCACTCACTCTGTTGTGTGCTTGCCTGGCATTTAACAGGGATGTTGTAAATACATAATGTCATGGCTTCCTTTCATTCACTTTTATTTCTGTTCAGAAACACGTGCAGAATGGGCTCTGCAGAATGGGCAGAGCTTCACAGGAAAATCAGGAGAGATGAGAAGAAGCAAAAACGAAAGACAACACAAAAAACCCAAAGCCAGAACAAACTCCAGAAAAACAGATTATTCCATTCATATAATCTTTATTCTCTTACACTATCAGATAGATCTCCAGGAAGACAACAACAAATGCTACATCCCAATATGGGGATTTTTCTGTACTTCTCTGTCTCTGCTGTCACAGGCACCCTATTTCCTTCTAGATAGTAGCTTCCAAATAGGTGAGAAAGGAGAGGGCACATCTAAGCATCTGAGGGTATCCAGAAGAAGAGGTGGAGTAACACCACTTCCCAGCTGATCTGTGAAGCTCAAGTTAGCCAAGTAGCTGATACAGATTGTCTTGGCAAATGCAGAGCCTCCAGCAGTACAGCTGGTCCAGCACTGGACTTAGAGGAAGGAGCAATTGACTTTGAAAGGTCCTTTTCCACCTTATTTTCTGCAAGGCAGAGGCTGCCTGAAATTCAAGTTGGAATTGATTGACTACTGACAGAGACAGTAGGAAAACTTACTATCTAGGATGTAGTTTGGTCCTACTATAGGATGTAGGATCCTATTTCTAGGTATTTTGAAGATCATATAATCCACAGCACCTTAGTAATGAGCTGATTTACATATTGTTCCAGGTCTCACTTTCCAAAAGCACTCAACAGGGTAGAAGATCTTTCCCCAATGCCCAACATCAAATGTTGTGACATAGCAGGCAGTTCACTTGTCCTCATGGCTATTTGGCCATCCTTGGGAAGAAAAGGATAGGAAGAGCTCATTTAAGATGTTGACATGGGAACCTGAACTATAGTGTATAAAATTTGTCTTCCAATAATGCTACACCTTATTGAGAGAACCACTTTAACCTAAATTAAGGCACCTCTTTGAAAAACTTTGGTTCACACATACTGCTATTAAATCATTCCAGAAAAAAAAACCCAAAAAAAAACAGGGAAGGAAGGGGAGAGAGAGAATGGCCACTTTATTGTAGGAAGAACCATTGAAAAGATTTCTACAGCCACAGAACATACTGATTAGAGGATTTCAAGGGTACTCATAATGCTGCATGCTTCTTAGGCAAAAAAAAAAACCATCCCATTTTACTTAAAGAAGAGGGTGAACTCCTAGAAGATAATAATTCAAGAGTTTTTCTTCAGCCTTCCTTCCTTGGAAGCTGACTGTGTTTTAGAAGCAAGGGTAGGCATATTGCACCTATTGAAGGGCTGCGAAATGACAGATAAGAGGTAGAAATACAAAGCAGATATTGCATTCTAAAGAAGAAAACAGTCCTCACCTTCCAACCTGTAAAAAGGCACTTACTACAAATGAAAAAAGCAGGATTTATAACTCTTGCTGAACTTATCTGCTGAATAATTAATGAAAGCCAAAGTTGTGTCTGTTTGAACATCTCCACTAATCACCAAGGATTATTTAGTTATTGCTCTTTGGAACACAAATTTAAAAAAAAAAAAAAATTAAAAAAAAAACACCTAAACTTAAAAATGTAAAGATCTTCAGAAGAAATAAAATATCTGCAGGCAACATGTGGCTTCCAAGTAATTGGAGTAACCTTTGCCTTCCCTCAGATTCAATCCTATGGCCAGAAAAATCCCACCTGTCTTGCAGAGAACAAGGGTATTAACTATGCAGCCTCATTGCTATTCACCGAAGCTCACTGCCCACAGCAGGAAGTCCTCTCGAGGATGGAGTTAAATGGCCCTGGAGCAATAGGGTGAACAGAGATAAAGAACTTACTGAGACATCTGGCTGGAAGTGATGCCTGTTCCATCCTATCCATTCGTCAACTTGGACAATTCATCCTGTACATTCACGAATTCCTGCTTATCTCAATACATGCTTTTCAAAAACACAAGACAAAATATTTTCCCCAAATCCCTTATTTTCTTCTTTACTTTGTCTAATATTTATGAATGCTTATTTTCAGCTTGCCTAACACCCACTGCTGTTACCTGGCTCCTCTAAAGCCGTGCCTGTGGCACATCAGGACATCAGTACATCTACACTTTGGTACAGCAGCTTCTTCTAAAAAGCCTGTCTGGCAAAGTGTCACGATATCAGAAATGAGCTCTTGATATGTGAGCACCAGCATTCCTTTATGGGGTGATTGAAGGGTAGAAGCCTGGTGATCAGATCCAAGCAATTGCTGTCCCCTGCTGCCCATCATAGGAGATGTTGGCATCACTGTGGCAACAGAAGGTTGTCCTGAGCCCTTCTTTGTCTCTTCTGTTCTGCTTTCTGACTTCCATATATTATGTGTGGGCAGTCAGTATATAAAAGTGGGGAGGCTTTACAGTGAATTCTGTAGTCACATTTTCTCAGGTGATTGACACCTGAGGATCATATAGTAGGATGATGGTGAAGCTGGAAGTGTTCAAATGGCTGCACTGGGGTTTTGGGAATGGATACTGTATTTCATGCCTAGATCTCAAATGCCCAGCTATGACAATGCACTGGAATATGAAGACAATCATCTCAAATCTTAATCTGGCAAATCTTTTGCACCCAAGACATATTGGAGAGAGTTTATAAGACAGAGGAAAAATGCTAAGAAATAACTACATAGAAGTGCATGTGGGATTTAAGGCAAGAATAAGCATTAGCTGATGACATTCTGGCTGAGTACTCAGAGCAGGAGCTCAGAACCCAGCAATCAGCTGGAGCCCTTCCAGCCATGGCCTCTCTAAGATAACAGACTTTGAAAATAGCACCTCAGTGCAGTGCGTACCTTCTGCCCCACAGATGCAAAGAGCTATCTGTAAAACTTTAACATCCTGTTTGAGTTCAGTTAGGCATCAGAGTATCCTTAAAAATCTGTAACTTAAATCAGGGTCCTAAATACCATTTTTAAATCCCACTTCTGAAATTCTCATTATGTTACCATGGAAGAGAACACTGTTAACGTTGCAAACTAAAGCTCTTGGGAAAAAATGCAAATTGTATGCATATATTTATTGCCTAAATCAAGTCCCTGATCAGGATGGGGTGGGAGGAAGGAAGATATAGGTGGAAAAGATATTTGTGAGTAATACTCACTTGTTCGTCATTTGCTCAAGGGTCCAGTACATTTCTTTCTCTTTAACCATACAATTCTATATGCCTTAAAGCCTCCCTGAAGAGATTCAGATTTTCTTGTCTATGAAGATGGAAGGTGCAATGAAGCAAGAGGTAAAAGTTTTTATTTTATTCCAGTATTTCTTTTTTGTCCACTGAAACTGAGAACCATAATTAGTTCAGTTAAGTTGAGAGGCAAATAGCAAGATTCTGCTATCTATGGAATTGAGTCTTGGGTATTTGTTCACAGAAGTGGGGATTGCTTTATTGTCTCTGTCGAGAACAGTTCCTCAACTAGGTAAACTCTTCAAAAAGCTTGCAACTGAGAATCAAATGTATTCTCCAAGGAACACTTACTCTTATGGTACTCTTCCCTCCTCTATTTTTGTACAAACTCAACACTAGTAACTTGGATTTCACAGCTAAAATCCACTGAAATGTTGACATGCCTAAGGACCATCTCCTGACATCTCCCTCCTGAAGCTGATAGTACACTATTTGTTGGGCTTCAACTGAACAACATAGCGAAAACAGCTGGATCAGCAGCATGCAAATCTGAAGCTTATTTATGTATATATATTTATATTTTACATATATATTTACTTTTTTTCTTCTATATGTATGTCTGAAGCTTTGCATTGGGGTGTTTTCAGGAACACGGCAAGAGGATACTACCCAACAATATAGAAAGTGAAGTGAGCACACTCAAATACCCTTCCTAGAGCTAGAAATCAATGCCTTCTCCTCATCTAGAACACAGTTACTTTATATTCCTGTCTCCGTTGCTACACCTCACCTAGCACAAGGAATAAAGAATGCCACAACACAGTTTATGTGCAGGTCTGTAGGAGCTGGGACAGTAGTGTTGCTCATGTCTTCTGCCTTCAGTGTGCTTCTTTTGTGGTGATGAAAGGACAATCTTTTTATTGTCCTTACTTGGGAATAATAAGGAAGCTCTTCATGATTCAGTAAGTTTTTGGCCATAAATCTCAGTCAGGACTGTCTGTTAAAGTGCCACAAAGGCATCAATGGAGCGCATACACACTGCAGGCCAAACTGTATCATCAGCTAAGAAAATTTTGATACTTTTTTTACCTAAAATGAGTTTAAAACTTGACCTGGAGTCAAGAAGCACACATATTCAGTTCTGAAGAGCTGCAGAGTTTCTGAAAGCCCCCAACTACACAACTCTGACCTCCTTTTTTATGAGCTTCTTTGAGTACCACTGCAGCAATACATGTAGGTTTATGGAGGAACATAAAATTTCCAGTCCAGAACTAAATTGGTCCCTCCCACCTAACCTCCCCTTCTGGCACATGCTTCAGAGTAATGGCAGAGGCTCCACAGTCTGTCTATAGTAGAACTAATGTTGGCTGGTCAAAGAAAATTAATATCTTTACCTCTTCTATTGCATTCAGAAGTCGTCAAACTCATTTTGTTGACAAAACGGCTAGCAGACGAAAAAAGAAATCTCAAGCGTCACCAATGCCAAGTTAATAATGTTACTAGAACAGACTTATTACAAGGTTCAGACCCCATAAAACTGCAGAAAGCTGTGTTGCTTAAAGGGAGTAGTTCAGGCCCTTGAGGGCTGCTTTATTAAGGCAGCAAATTGGCCTTTGAGATAGGTATTATACCATCAATGACGATGAAGGGCAGGATCCCATCAGCTGATTGCAGTTTTCTAGCCCATTATTTATTTACGCAGATAATTTATTCCTCTGAAGTGCAAACATTTATCAACAATTCCATTACCTAACTTTTCCTTCTAAGTTCTTTGTAAGACTAGGCACGCTGACAGCTTCAGTAACTACCATCTAATTAAAGTAATTGTTGGACTGCATTTCTTATTCTGTTTCATGTATAATTATACTCCATGGGAAATCTTGTGGGATTTGAAACAGACTTTTAATCTATTCCACATGAATCAAAAACAACTCCCAAGAAAATAATTTAATAGTCATGTTTAACACTGTGCCACTTCATTTGCACCAGAGATTTCACAGTCTCAGTGCTACTCATAGACCTTTTCAGTCACACAGGGACAACAAAAAGGCTCTTTTGAAAGGGAAAAGCTTCCTAAAAATTTTGCACATTAATTAAATTGATTTTAAAGGGAAATCTTTGCTGATTTGTTTGGACAAACTCTCCTACAGAGACTGACAGCTAAACATCCTGAAGTTTTATGAACAATTGTACTTTTTTTTTAAACTTTTTTCTTAAATTTATCATGACCCATTCATACTCTCATGAATTCTCCTTCCTTACTACATGGCATGAAAGTGCTACCAATATTTCTTCATTGATAGCATGTACTTTCACTACTACTGTTTATAACATGAGTTAGGTTCAAAATGTCTTATTCTATCTGTAACTGATCTTGTTACATTTCTTCACTGTAAATGGTTCTACTAAAGAGGATATAGGGAAAAAGAAAAAAGCCCTGCCACTTCTGTGAAATTTTCGTGCTCAGAGTGATGTAACTAGGGTCCAGACAGGAAAAGTGCATTGGAAAATGACATTTATGAGGTTATCTGCACCTGCATTTAAATTCAGCTGCTGGTGTGAGCCATATCAGGACACCAGAGCATCAGTCAACGATCTAGTTGAGTGAAACACTGTCCCCTCAAAACATATCAACAATTTTCTTTCTGTAGAAAAGAACACATGAAAGTAAATGATGAGAACTTGATCTCAGTTCAACATGGAGCCAGGTGTTCCGAGGACCAACACCTTATAGACCTAAGAATGGGAAAGCAGTCTTGTGTTCCTTAATTTAAACATGCCACACAGAGAGGATACAACTTCTTTTTAATCTCTGTGAAATTCGAACTCTTCTATCACCATTTGAACTGAAAATTGTTCAAGTTGTCAGGTTCCTAATTCCAGAGCATTTAAAGAAAAAAACATGCTTTTCTTTGGGCAGTTTTTACAATCTAATTATGGATGTCCAGCTTTGCTTTAGAGATATAAACAAGTAGGTGTCTAATTCTACAGGCATTTCATGTAAAATACACAAACACTTCAGAGTAGGAAACATTCAGGGATCTTTGTTTTGTCTCCCAAGGAACAGAAACAGTGCCTCTAGTTATGCTTTTGAATAACAAACCCTGCCATTTAGATTGAAACACTGTAGCTTGATTACTTGCAGATTTTTATATTGGCTAAAATTACCAGATAAGTGGATCTACAATGTTCTCCTTTCACGCTTTATCACACTGTCTTTCTGTGATTACAGTTTATTAAATTAGGAGTGGTCATTAGAAATAGAGGTTGTCCAGCTATTTATCAGGTTAATTAACTCAGCATTTTCCTGCTGCCTTATTGATTCGGCAGGCTGAAGCCATTGGACAAACGATTTTATGGAGATGTTTATTGCAGTTATAGGATATTACATAAGTATTGAACTTTACTGTCATGTCAGCTAGCCAGTACTTATATAAACTGCAATTATCTTATGCAGGTAGATCTCAGCTTGCACTCAGACTTCATCCTGACTCATTACACAAGGAGGAATTTCACCTGTTGCTTGGTTTTCTATTGTTTGTGGGATTTGTGGAAGCAGGTAGGGAAGTCAGGCAGACAGGCTTCAAGATGGCGAAGAAGAAGGATTTATTTACAAGAAGTTCTTTTTATACACACTAATAAACAAGTATCTATTGGTCAAAGACAATCCACCCCCTAAGACCTATTGGTCAAGACTTGTACAACATCTAACACAAAACACAGAGATTAAGAAAGTACAAGAAGTACAGTTTATCGATATTCTCCATGTGAGAGAAAGGAAAATTCTAAAACAGTGCAACTACATTTCACCCACCAAAAATACCCAGTGGTTTGTCAGATATTAGCTGATAGGGCTTGCAGCTGGCCAAGGAATTATTTCTTATCACTGAACGGACAGCCTGAGCAGGATCACGTAACATGGAGATGGATCTGGGACACTGCAGTCAGAGCACTCAGCAGATAGATTCATCCTACATACCTGTGCACACCTGGGGTTACTCTTTGGCATTACCCACCGCCTCACCAGGAGAAGCATCTAACAATATGCAAAACTAGATGGTGCAACATAGGTTGAATACAGGTTTTGTGACTATCTCCTTATGTACTTACTGTAAAGCCCTCCATGATCATTTTGTGAGGCTTTTCTAACCTTTTGCAACCAAAGCGACACTCAGTTTTTCAAAACTACTGGGGAAAAAAATCACATTTTATCAGCATGATTAGAGTGCCTTGACAAAGAACTAAATGCATTTTTCACTAATATTCATATATTGCATACAAATATTTGCGAGATGATTCCCCTGCATTTTTGTAAAAAATTAATGCACAGTCCAACTGGTAAGTTAATGAAACGCCTGTGGATGAGCTCTTAATCTAATTGACCACTTACAGTTATATCACTTGTTAAAAGAATCGACATTTTGAAAGAAAATTAATGTTATACAGGGAACAAAACATGTTTCAAAATGACAGCAAGACAAAGGCACTATGTTGTGAATTTGTTGAAAGGGTCAGGCACATAAAAACATTTCAAAAGCATTCTGTTTTGGAAACACTCTTCATACAGCAGTGCATTTCTGTAGGGTTTTCTTACCTTTCTTTCGTTGTTATTTTTTTTCCTGTCACCATAGAGGACAACTTCTCTGCTTTAGATGGGTAAGGGCTAGTGTGGGCCAGTGGCATCCTAGACCAGGGGGAGCTGTGGGGGATCCCCAGGCTGGCAGGGAGAGTGTAGAGGAGCTGGGCGCTCCCATGGGGGCAGCCCCAGGACCAGGGAATGGACACTTCTCTGGCAGCACTCCCGGGGTCTTGGCAATTTTATCCCATTCACTTCCATCAGAGATGATAACTTTGGTGTCTCCCATTGCTGAAGCCAATAGGATTCTTTACACTGATTACAGAAGCAGCCAAATCAAGACTATATTTCACATTGTAGTCTAGTTAGTGCTAAACTAAACACCTAAATATCATTACTATGATGGGATATAATGAATATTCTATTATTATACCTGATTAATTTTTAACAAATTGAAGTACCAGGCTTTCTTTAGCAGGGATTTGGTCTTACTGCCTTTTGATCATCATCTGTAGCAAAGAAGATACACAGCTCTGCAAGCACTTCCTGTTTAAAGAAAAACCCAAGAAAATTTCTAACCTCCTTCACGCTTGACTCCCTGCATGTGTCTTTGTTAAATATATATCTCTGTCTTAATTTGACAGAAAAGGCAAACTTCATACAGCTAGTCAATGGAAAACTAACATGAGGCCAAATCAGAGTTAATAAATAAATACAAAAAAACAAACAGCAGGTTTTTACAGACTTGTGGTGGAGGGTATCTGATAGGTCCTTCTTGTACTGCACAATCAGAGATTTTTCTCTTTCAAGAAAGCCTGTCTCCTTTCAGTGTTTGATTTCTTGGTTTCTTATCACACTTTTAGACTTGTTACAGATGTTAACATTAACCTTAGAACCTCTTCCAATATAAAAATCAGAAGGGAAATACATAGTATAACAACAGAGTAATGAATTTTTTACCATAAGGGGATCACTTAAAATATTTTTTCATCATAGAAAAGGCCAGTAGAAAGTCTTAAAGGCCAGGAAAATGACCTTCTGTTGAAAAAGGTGTGAACATTTTGTCTGTTAGAGGTGTAAATGGTTTTTATTTAGTTTACCAAAAATTGCCATCAAATGGTATACTGAAAATTGAAATGGTGAGATGCTCTTTTGCTGGGGGCAAATCCTAGTCCTTACAGATTAGTATATTGCATTTCAGAAAGCTGACAAAAGAAGGTGGTAATATGGGATTTCTAAAGGTTCTTTAGAGCTAACCCTGTCAAACACCCCTCTGGTGATAACTGTGTTGAAAACAGAGATGAAAAACATTTAAATGAATGAAAATTGTCTTCAGAATAGAATTTTACCTTAATAAAAAGCCTCATTTCTTTCACCAGCAACAAACAGCAGTTTCACTTCAGAAAACTTTACTTTTGCTATTAAAATAAATGTCAAGTTGCCCAGTGGAAAACCAGACTGTAGAGAGGATGCATATGACATAAAACATGGATTGATTTGCTGACCTTCTGTCCTCCTGGTAGTCAGAACTCTTATTGGATGGCTGTCCTAATAAAAGCATAGTAGAGGAATCTATGCCACTTACCTAAAAATTGATATAACACAAAATCATAAGGTCTGTGGCATTAAATGACTCTCACTGATTAAGAAATTATGTCTTCATCAGACACTATCACAGAATGCCACTGAAGGGGAAAGATTCCCAAAAGGCAGCAGAAGCTGATGTTAGTCAAGGGAAGAGTCAACTGTGTTTTAGAGTCAACTGGACTCTAAAACAATGCAGGGTTTTTTCCTCCTCTTTTTAGACTGATAAAAACAATTTGTGATGCATTCAACTCCAGACAGAAGAGTTAATCACATTCAACTTTCTCAACTCATAGGTACTATCAAATATTGTCCAGTCCATGAAATAATTGAAATAAATTTCGTTAATGCAGATATGTAAGTACAGGTGCATATACAGACTGCACAGAATTTTAAGACCCTTTTAGCCTAAGGGATAAAAAAGTATTTCAAATAGGTTAAAAAAAAATGAGAATAAAGTTCCTAAGAGGTTCCACACCACAAAAGTGCAGGGGTAAAAGGAAAAAAAAATATCAGAAGTTCATGAACATAGCATTCTGTCCTCTCTTTCTGATTTGGCAGTGTATTCAAATAACTTTAATGCAATGATGCCAAGTGCATAAAAACTGAAAGAGCTATTACAACATCTAATATCAATGGAAAAGCTACCATGAAATGTGTTGCAAAATTTCTGGGAAAGCAATCTAATTTTTAAAGAGCAACATTCTTCTTCCCTGGAAAATAACATTGCTGCATTTGGAGAAATTGTATCAACCAAGAGAGGAAATTTACTATAAACAAAACTGAAAGGAATGAAAAAAAATACAATAATCAGGCTTTCTAATATCATTCCAGTATAAATCCAGCATAGTTGTTCATTGTAT
The DNA here is from genome assembly GCA_013400915.1 of Pardalotus punctatus. Classification (NCBI taxonomy): domain Eukaryota; kingdom Metazoa; phylum Chordata; class Aves; order Passeriformes; family Pardalotidae; genus Pardalotus; species Pardalotus punctatus. The sequence goes on from VZTX01024689.1 coordinate 461,059, forward strand.
CAGCAAGACCATGTTTAAAAATTACAATGGGTGACTACATTGTTGAAGGATTTTTAATCCACGTTTGGTAAAGCCTACTGTCAAATCGGCCAAGATTTTTAGAAATTATTACTAATTGGATTCCTAAACTTTACTTACACAGATGTGATATGACCAGAAGCACACCCAGTATTGCGGGTTCTGGGATTATACAGTACTTCACAGTAACATGAAAGAGTAATTCACAAGCCTTCAGAGTACAACAAGACTTGTACAAACTGAGAGACAGTAGATTGACATTAGATGTGAAGAAGAAATTCTTTGCTGTGAGGGTGGTGAAACACTGGAACAGGCTGCCCAGGGAAGTTGTGGATCCCCATCTCTGGAAGTATTCAAGGCCAGGTTGGCTGGGGCTCTCAGCAATCTGGTCTAGTGGAAGGTTTCCCTGCCCAGGCAGGGGGGTTGGAAATGGATGATCTTTAAGGTCCCTTCCCATCCAGGCTATTCTATGATTTTATGAATATCTAGATGTTACAGGGAGAGGAGAAAAACTGGTGCCAAGACTGCCACTTTTGAGAGGCAAACAAACAGTGATTTCACAAGAACCTTCCTGAAATCATGCCAGAGGGAATACAGGATGTTTCTGCCAAAATAAACCAAAAGAACTAGTGTTTGTGGCTACTAAATAAAAACTCAATAAATGTAGTAAGTCCTGCAAAGTCATAAAGCCTGAATGTCCCTTTAAACCATGCTGCTTATAAGCTGTATTTTGCATAGTAAATATATTTAACTTGAGTACCCAGGCAGTGGTGTTTGGATTTATGGTTTTGCTTTGAAATTCTCTTAATTATGACATTTATAATCTGCTTTTCCTTTTTTTTCTTTTTTTTCCTGTGGAATGCGTAGATTAACTCTTGAGCAAGTGCTGGCCATTTCTATACTAGTTCTGTTATGCACATATTTTCTCTTGCAACTTTATTGTCCCAAACATGACAGAGACCTACAGCTATTCCCAAGGAGTGATGAAGACCCTGCCCCATGCTTTGTCAAGGTCCATATAGACACCTCAGGGAAAAGAGATGTGTGTTTCCTTTGCCTCTCCAACCTGGGAAGACTGTCTGCCTTTGCTTGACAAGAGTGCATCCCCTTTAATCATGTTCCCTGAACCACCCCCTACCACCTAGACTCAAGCTCTCCTTCTTAGGCTAGTCAGCCTGTGATGGACTACCTGAAATTGTTTTTAAAAGCACTTTTTTCTGCAGGCGAGATTCTGCATGAGAACTGTGAAGTATCAAGAAAGAAGATGTTTCTAAAAAAAATGTCTGTCTCTCACACTGTGGGGGTAGGAAATATTTTTGAGGTACTTTAATCTTAGGCCTGCAGAATTCAAAATTTTGGTCAATCTCCTTGTTGAGGGGCAGAAAGGCAATGATGATAGAGTGACTACTGTGCTGTATTAGTGGAAGGTGCTGATATAACATAGCATCCATTAAAAATACATTTGAAGTCATCTAGAAGAAACTCAGGGTAATATTTATAAGATTTAAAAGGGAGTGTGCAGGTATCTGAAGCAGTATCAACAAAATAAGTTTTACCCATTAAACTCCATGGAGGGAACCTTGATAATGTTCCCCAAGTTCTTCCCTTTAATTTTCCTTTTGTCTCTAAATTCTGTGGCTCTAGCTGTAAAATTCCTACAAAGAAAGAAGGTCTTAAAGTACTTCCAGCTGTGCTGACACCTGAAGAAAAAAGATATCTCAGGAGATAACTGCAATTGAACATCCACATCAAAGGAATTTGAGAAATTTCTGAACTTTGGTTGCTTATTCACATCATATCCCAGGCCTTTCACAAGATATAACTGTGAAATTGAAAGGAGACCAAAAGAAAACATTACTTTTCTATTATCTTCGCAATGCCTTTAAACAGGGAGACAAATCAACTTCTCCAGTTGGGTGGGAGCTGCTATTTTGGGTCAGCTGAGACAGTCTTTCAAAGTCAGTCACTGTGTTCATACTGTCACACCAAAAGCCTTTAGTGTTTTTTTTTTGTTTCCAATTGAATAAAAGTTAATCAGAACAAGACACATAACACAAACTGCTTTGCCACTGAGACAATCAGGCAATAGACTTTTAATTTCTTCTTGAGCATTTACAAGACTGTAAAATCTTTGCAACTGGACTTTCCTAGTTTCTCTCTTTTCCATAGTATGCAGCGCTCTACCATAATCAATCTATTTAACGTTTAGCAACCCCTGCTGAAAATCTGGTTGTGATAATGACTTATTTATAAGTTTGTTTGCTTCTGAGTTCTAATCCTTCCTGACACTCTTGGGATATTTTCAATTTTCATGACAGCTAGGAGTTATCCTCCTCCCTCCATTTTAGTAGGAAATTTTCTCCAATTTTCTATGTCTGTAGTTTTAATGTACACTCCAAGTATTAGAACTATCATCATAAAATTTCAGACATTGGAAGCACTGTGGTGTTGAATAGATAGTAAACAATTATGCTGAAAATTAGTTCATCACAGAGCTATAATCTGCAGTCTCCAATAGAGCATTAGCAGTTGCAAACCTACATCTAAACACATCTTTTACTCAGCAGCCAAAGTCATGTTTTTGGAGCTGTGATGGATGGCTTAGCTCTATGCCTCTGCCAGCATTTCCTTTTGTGAGTCATAAAGGATGGTCAGAGAAGGCATCACTCACACTGTCAGTGGGCACCAGGGGCTCCGGAAGAAAGGTCGCTCTTCCACCCTGCCACTGCACACTGGCTCCATTCCACAGACATGGTCCCTGAGGGTGCATCACCTGGTATCCGCTCAAGCTGTTTGTAAATCAGATGTCATTTGCTGCAAAGTACGCACAGCATATCAATGGCAGCAAAACACCAAATGTACTCCAGGTACAAATATTTACTGTCTGCGGGAATGATTTCCTGGATGGATATCAAGAATTTGCCAATTTGCAAAGATCTCATTTTGAAGGGTTAAAAGACCGGTGAAAGAATAGAAGGGGCTCTAAGAAATGGGGAAGGGTAATCTGAATTAACAGTCTGCCATGAGAACAGATACTAAATTAAAACTGCAGCATGAGGACACAAAGCTGTTTGCATGACATTTTGGAGTGAGATTTACAAGTAAGTAAGTACTGTTGCTGAATTGCAATCATGCCATGTCTCATTAGAAAAGGACTCTGAGTTGATTTTTACAGGAATCTGAAGGTTAAGGTCTTTACCTTCGTGAGTTGTTGTACATAACAGCATTTGGATCCAGATGGAAGAGTCACTGTTCCTTGATCATTCCTATGTCATTTGCTTCTGAAAAATTCTGCTCAGCACCATCCCACTGTGAATAAGCTATACCCCAAACAAGCACTGATGATGTTTACTAAACACTATCAAAACTTAGTATATGGAAGAGTGGAATAAGACAAGGGAGATCAACAGAAGCAAATATTACTATGAGTGCATATCAGATCTTAAGAGTCAAATTCATTGCACGAGGCAATATATTTTCATTGGCAACCACGGAGCTGTATAATGTAATTCTCTCTAAAACCAGTACAAGAAAACAAACAAAACAAGAATTAATTCTCAAAAAAAAAAAAGAAGAAACTGTCTTTCTGATAGAAAGTTGTCCCATTTCCACCTGTGTCTGGGCCCTCTCATCTGTGGCCACATAATGGTCTGACACAACTTCCTCTGAGTTTGTGTTAGTTAGCCTGAAGGTTTCCAGAGAGATAACCTTCTGATCACAGACACGGCATTTTCATATATATCTTTGATTTGCTTTTACTTTATAAGATAGATCTGCTGCCAAGTTAAAGTCCTTTCACTGTGCAAAGAATATCACACTACAAAAATGAAAAAAAATATATATTTGCACAGGACACAGAATTACTTATTTTAGAGTGGGTTATAAAAACCAGACCATAAGATAATTCAATCTTCAAATGAAGAGTATGGAAACATTAAAATTAAGAGAAAACAGGCAAAATTGCTAATTTAGCACTTTTAATTTTCAAAAGAACATCTTGACACACAGAAAAAAACATTTAATAAAAGTCACTGATGTCTCTCTCTCTCCCCCCTTAAAAAAGAATGTCTGGAAGCTTAATGCCAGCTGTAACTGAATGTAATTAATTTAATCTTTTTATGTTAGCAAGAGAAGGGAAGAGATAATTAATTTACTATCCTCAGATACTCTGAATGACTAGCTTGTGATAAAATGTCAGAATATATCAGAAGTATAATTTTTAGAGAATTATGTTTTAAAAATTTCAGACTCACTAGAGGTTAGTAGAGTGGCCATTTTCTGAGGAAAAACAATGCAAGAATGAATTTCAGCATAAATTTGGGTTTTGTTAACGCAGAAATGAGTTGAAGACAGAGGTGAAAATAAACAGATGTGCAACATGGTGGATGGGACACAGAGATGCAATATGCATTCACTCAATTTAGAGTGTACTCTAGACGTTATGAACATGAAGAAAGATAAACAAACAAGCACAAGAGAGCTTATACTGAGCTTACACTCTGTCCTCTGAGAAGACTTGGTATTAAAAAGATGTTAGTTTAGTTTTATCATTCTTGCATTCAGGGAAAGAAATTGAAATAGTTCAAGGAAAAGCAGCAAGATCACAGCTGCCTTAGAAATAAAAATTATGCTGTGTAAAAATCATTTAACAATATGCTTTGCCTTTTTACCACTACTAGCTTAAGTACACATATACATATATCCAGAAAAATTATTCATGTCCATTGTATAGGCATATAGGGAAGAAATTAACAATTTCCATCATTTAATATAGATAATATGTGAAATTGGCCCATGAAGATTTCCTCTGCTAGCCATCTATCTTAAACTAATGGCAAAGAAGATATAATAGACAAAAATCAGACATAGTCTGAAAGTAATAGAATATCCTCTATCATTTTGATACTTCTAAGCTTAGAAAAGCACAGGATCAGATCAATGGACTTATTTCCCAAGTCAGTCCTGAAATACAGAATGAGATTTTTCAAAGGGACTAATTTTTATCTTATAATTTTCTCATTCATTTACATAAATCAACACTTCATACATGGGAGCTATCAGGGAATACCTGCTCCCCAGCATGGGGTGCATCAGGAAATGAACCAAATGCACAAGTCAAGGCATCTATTTTCTGGTGCAGGCTGGACATCCCAACAAAACACATCATTTCTGATGGACCATTCTGGCAATCAGTTACTGTGTGCTTGTAGTTTTTCTTTATTTGACCACCAGAGAGAGAGGCCAGAGATCAAGAGCTTGGTGCTTTCTGCAATCTAAGTAGAAAAGCCATAAAATGTGCAGGAAAAGGAAAATACTTTCAGTCAGTGCTGGATAATGATAAACGTTGAAAGTAATATTTTCAAAGGATGGGAAAATTAGAGCTGAAATGGAGAAAAGTCTCGGTTTTTTTCTCTTCAGGCTCAATACCCTTTTATATGTCAGACTCCCCACCCATGCAACACATCTAATGAATTCTACATCCAAAGATCTCTGTCTCGTTAGGACAGAAGATTGAAACACCATGACATCTGCATTTCAAACACTAGATTACTTCAAAAAATAATGGAAAATGTAGAGCATTTGATAAATATTATGGATATAAAAAGTCTTTCAATTTTAATCCCAAAGTTTATAATTAAAAATTGCACAGTTTAGCCAAATGCCTTTGGGTTTTTCCTGAAATTGATATTTCTGACTATATACCAAAGGGTCAGGATTTTCAACAGAAACATATTTGATTAAACTTTTCTTCCTCCCACTCTTATTGCTTTTTCCCCTGAGGAAAAAGTGAAAAAGCAAGCACACAAGAAAACATTCGCTTAGTTTCACTCTCAGAGAAGAAATTAAAGCCAAGAGATTTTACAAAATTGCTTAAGATATCACTAAAAGCTTAGATTAAACCACAATCCTAAATTCAGAGTGGGAAATGCAGAATGAAAGACATCATTTTAACTAGCAACTGTCAATCCAAGGTAAGGCACAACAAGCAGAGCAAAGAACACATTCTCTGTTTAAACTTAAAAGACATTTGGGGTTTTAGGCAGACAAATCTTAGTTGTATAATACGTTTGATATTCAGGGGACATAATATACAATTTCTGTGTCTCAGCAATAGTACCTACAAGATTAATTGCCCTTCTCAACTACTAGAAAGAGCAAAGGCCCAGAGAGGAAATGTTTTATTAGAATGGATAATCTGTCTGGGAAGAAATCTGCATGATTGTTTTGTCTTCTGCATTAGAAACAGGGGCAATGCTAACTTATTATTTCATTTATATGATTTCACTGCACTGACAGATATTTAAGAAACCTCTTGAAACAGCAGGACTCCCAAGGTACTTTATAAGCAAGAGGGACCATGGGAACCTTGGACTAGTTGACCTGTTACCAATAAATGACTAAATAATTATATGATAAAGCCTTCAGTTTCTTCTCAGCAATTGTTCATCTCAATGCTGGAATCTAGGAAGAATTCATAAGAATGTGCTGTGAGTAATGCCTGGCACTTTTTCTTAACCCTTAATATTCCTTCTATCTGTACCTTGGCTAAGTCTGATTATCAGTGCAAAAAAAATTCTGGTTCCAGCTCTCTGCTTTAATTCCAATTATCATATCTTTTTATCATAAAGTGAGATAAAATTCCCATTCGCAGCACTGATATTCTTTATAAAAAGCAATTTCTTAAGACTCTCAGCACCTCTCTAAAGTCTTATTCTTGACATTAGTACCAGGGGAAATTATTTGCCTATAATTAAATTGCACTTTTGCTGCTAGCATGTAAAAAGAAACCAAATTTCCTGAATACTAATCCTGTGATACAATCACAGTTTGTTCCTTTTACTTTATTGTCCTCCTTACCACCAATACAAATTTTGAGAACTTGCTTTGGAGAACTTACAGAGACCAAAGACATCAAGTCTGGACACAAATGTTCTGTTCCTCTTACCCATTTAAACACACAACAATTTCCTCTTCTCCAGGCCAGGTATGTTTTGCATTGGTAGCATTTGCATTTATAATTACTTTGCAGAAAGTCAATACAACAATTTTTAAAGCATTTTTCCTATGGGGAAAACTCACCATTCAGAAGGCACTACAATTTATACAGAATTATTCTTAATCCTAAACTGAATATGCAACCAAGGCTCTGACCTTGCTGGTTTTCCACAGGTTTGAGAACTACTAGACATAGAGGTCACAGTTACTGTCATAACGATAAAAGCCATCTATACATCAAAGGAAGCATTCAGGGTCAAGTTGAGCAAGCCCTTGAGCAATATGGTCTAAAGAAAGATGCACCTGCACATGGCAAAAGGGTTGGACTAGGTGATCTGTAAAGGTCCCTTCCAATCCAAACAATATAAAACGATCACAGCATTTTAAAGACTATTCCTCTTGGACCATCACAAAACTCAGTTCTCTTAAGCATAAGAACTATCCTCAGAAAAATTTGCAAGGGAAAACACACTCCCATTTCTATTCAGCTTAGCCCGTAGCATGCTGGCATATTGCAAACTGCCGGTTGAATCAATCCTGGGGATGAGAAGGATACACATTCACAGGTCTCTTGATATTTACTGCTTATGAGCAAGTTTTGCACATTCTCTTAGAGCTCCCAGTTTCCACTCTCACTTTCATCTCTCTTCTGGTTAATGGAGAGGAAAATGGGTCTATATTTTAACCAGGATTTAAAACTTTTTTTATTAAAGCAAATTAAATAATTCCTCTTTTTAGTCTTCCCTATAAATTATAATTTCTAGTGTTCTTATGTATGCTTTCTCAGAATCCCATCTGATATAAAGTGGATACAAAAAGATCACCTACAAGAAAGCTTTGAACATGCTGGCAGTTATTTACACATTTAATGACACCAGACTTGTTAAGCACAAGCCATTTAAAGCAAAAGTATTCACCTCTCACATCTCATCACTATCAATTATTAGACCAAAGTAATCTCATTATCAATCATAAGACCTATGTAATCTATATTTCAAGCTGAAGCCTCAGGAATTGGAATTGAAAACAAAAAAAAGCCAAACATAACAACAACCCCAAGAAGCCAACCAAACAAAAAAAAAAACAAAACCAGAAAACAAAACCAACAAGTACACATTTTTCACAGATTGACATTTCACAAAATATAGAAAATGTGGGTTTTTTTCCCTCACTCAGGGAGTAAAAGTAGAACGTCTTTTTAGTCTTCCCATGCCTTAATTCCTCATTTCTTTCACTGCTCAGTTCTTTTTCTGTCTCTGTGTCTTCCCCCATGGCCCACTTGTAGGAAAAGAGGATTAATTTACCCCAGCCCTAAAGAATGAAGGCAAACTAAGAAACTTCACACCTGCTAGACAAGCAGGCAGGGGGCTGTTTCACTGCTTTCCCTATCAAGAAAGAAGTCTTGTGAACAAACTGAAGCTCTCATGAGGAATTCTGAACAACTGTGAAGAATTCTCATCCAACATTTATGTCAGCAAAATGGGAAGTTTCAAAGTTAACTCTATTTAAAACTCTTGTTTTACTGTCCTATGTTGAATTGTTCTTATCTTCATAATAAAATTAGCATCACAGATCACTTGAAAACTAGTTAATTTTTACTTTTAATTAAAAAAACAGACACTTTACACACATCCCCACGACACTTAAAGGAAATAGTAAGAATTCAGTTGGGAATTCCCTGCTAATCTCAGAAGTTGCTAATTTTGATCAATGTAAATTCAGTTCATTATTTGAAAAAATTATATAAAACAACTGATGACACTTAGCACACACCACGTGACCATAGCTGGTAAATGCAGGGGAGAGCTCAAAGGTGAAATGGACTTTTATGTGGATACTGTGTAGCTTGCTAAGAAAGGTGCACCAAGAATTTTATCTAAACCCTGCAGAGAAATTTGTACAAATCTCAAGTAAAAAGGCAAGGAAGAATAAAACTGTTATATACGCAGACATACAAAAAACAGTCTATCAGTCTTCCTCTCAATAAAACTTGTTTATTACTAAATTCCTCAAAAAAATCTGTCACTTTTTTTCCAAAATTAGTAATTTTAAATTTTCATCCAGTCTCTTAGCTCTATATCTTCTTCCAAACCCTTTATTAGTAGATGAAGGGAGAAAACACTCAGACTTTTCCCAGCTACTGATTTTCAGTGAAATTTGCAGTAAAAATTTTCAATGCTTTGCAACACAGCTCAGGTATTTACTTGTTACAATTATGTCTCAGTTTGTTTATCTGGAATCAGTGCAGGTGAATGATCTGAATTATATGCTACTCAAGGGAAAAAAGCAAGAGTAGAATGACCTTTATCTCTTGTTTCTTTCAAACTCCCACAAACCTTGGGTGGAAATCCATCTGGGAGCAACACCTGCTTAGATCAGCCAATATGTAATCCCAATATCACTCCAAAAAGAAAGGTCAGGTAGTTAGATGTAACTCTCCAGTGCCTAAAAGATTGGACTAAAACTCATCACCAAATGTTTTCCTAGCATTCCTTGGGGTTTTTAGAGCTGCTGATGACACGTAAGTGCAATGCTGTCAGGATCAGCCAACACAGGTAATCACTGGGAAACAAGTTGTGTACAGTAATGCAATAGTCCTATTGCTCTTTTTAATGACAAAATAAGCTTCAGGAGCTCTCCGTATTCTATCAGGTTCTTCCTGGACACATCAAAAAAGCTTTGGAAGTCTGGTTCTCCAGGTCAGCAATTCGTTACTATTTTTCCATCACAATAATTTTTCTTCTTTTGTATTTCAGATGTTCTTCAGCCTTGTCATTTCTCCCTGAAACTCTGACATCTCTAGGACTACATCTCTGTTTCCTGCCACAATGTTTTTCTTCAGCTTTTCAAAGACCATCCTCCTGTCTTTTAGATCTTATCAGCTCTGGGTATCTATTCAATATCCAACCTTTGTCTTCTTCCATGCTAAGTTTCCCCAGATCAAAAAATTTTACAACATTTTTTTCTGGAAATCAGCATTTTCCTTAATATACTAAAAATTCATATTTTGCCCCATAGTCCAGCATCAGAAATTTTCTGATGATCAGAACATTTAAGCATGTGAAAAAAAAAAAAATCTAGTCATCACTGTTGACAAACACTGTCCGGTACCGACCCCAAACCATGAAAACATGAATTATAAGATTAAAAATAAAGATAATAAATAAAACTAACCACATTGCTCTACTATTGAAAAAATGTTATTGCTTTGATACTAATCACCAACCTCTGGATGCCCAATATTTTTTTTTTCCTAATTTCTGATGTCAACTTTTAAAAACACTCAGGACAACACCCACATTTTCTATTCCCTGGAGATATCCTCTCACTCCCACTTCTCTTTCAGCTTAGAGGAGCTCCTGTTCAGTGCCCCAGCTGCTTCTGGTAGCAGCACTGGAACAAGCTCACTTGTGGCACCTCTGGTTTATTGTTTATATGATCCCACAGTGATTTCATGGCAGCTGAGCATCCTAAAGCCCAGCTGAACATCTGCAAGTGTGTGCTTTCCCACTAAGGGAGTCTAAACCTTTTCCCAGCCACTTAGGACCAGCCCAGATTATGAGAGAGAGACCGACTGACAGCTCTTCTTGCTGCAGCTGCTGGATGTATCTGCCTCAACAAATCCCAGTGCTGGAGGAGACACTGTCAGGATGTGCTTTGGTGCCAGTAGTGGTGTTGTCATGACTCCTCTCAAGAGCAAACCACTGCCCAAGCACTCACAATTTTTCTAATTTTGCTCTAATTTTTCATGCCACAAGTGCTTGTCTTGTTTAAGAGTCACATGGCAAATTTCAATAACAGCTCTAGGTTTCTAAGTGAAATTTCTGCTCCTTCAATCTGCAACCCCAGGCTGACTTGGTGACAAGAAGTAATGAGGGAGCACACGAGTTTTTGTCCCTTTTAGCTACAATAAATCCTCGGTAATTCTGATTTCTAGGCATACAGCAGCATGACAACTTCCCTTCACAAAGGCATGTCTTCTCAGGCTGGAAGCTGTCCCCTTAATAAGACATGTTGAGGTGGATGTCATTTTTGTCATAAGGAGAAAAGATTCTTTGTCCAGATAAAGACAACTGCATCATCTTTGAGGAAGGCTGTGTCTGGGAATCACAGTCAAACTGAAACCTAGTGCTCTTAATGACATCTGGGAGTTCCTGTTTTCTGCACCAGTGTGGTTGTCATCATTATCTTCACCTTTTTAAGCCCTTGGGTCCTTGTGCTAAGCCTCTTTCCTTGTGTCCAAGACTGAAAGGCAATTAGACCAGCAGTCAGTGGCAAATGAAGCCCAAACCTCTCTGCTGAAAGGTTTGGTCACTTGAGATCCTTGACACAAGCTGACAGGGAGAAACTAACATGCAGAAAAGCAGAGTTCACAGACGCTTTTTCCTCATACTACTAATAAATAGTAAGTAACATGTAGAGATATCTGCTGTATTTTTTTTTTTTTCTTTCAGCTTCACAAATTTTTGCAGGCTTGAGCAGATTTACAAAGCAAGGGTCAGATTCTAAGCCAGCAGAGACACACCAGGCTCCAGGTGCAATGTGAGGAGGTCAGCAAGGTGCTTCTCTCACGTCTGTGTTGAGACTGCCCAGAATCCCGAACTCTTGTCTCTCCTCACCCATGTAACTGCTACACAAAAGACAAAGGATGAGTGGAGGCAATTTATTTTGGTCACAGAGGCCCCTTACTTTCTTCCACATACGTGCACCTTACACTAAGTTCTGAAAATGCTAAATTGCAGTATCTAGTTATGTGTGAAATCACATGGATATCTCTTTGAAAATGCAGTCAACCCTGGGACGCTATATGCCTGTTTAGGGTAAATACAAACAAGGACTTCACAACTGAAACTGCTGGTCAAAATTAAGTGTGTATAATGGATATGGTGTGCCAAATCCACAATTTTTTCAGGACACCAGAATTTATTCCTCAGCCATGCGTCTTTTTAGACACATAATAATAAGGGATGTATCTTTTCTGAATAAAACATCCTAAAATCCAGTGTGTAAAAATTTTTTTGTAAGCTAGATTTCTTTGGTGTTTGGTTTATACTGTGTCAAGGTTCCTGCAAAGGAAAGGTGTCCCTCTTCTTTCCCACTCTCCTTGCTGATTACAGAGGTTATTAGTCCATGTTTAGGGAGAATTTGAAGCACTTTCCAACTTCATAATTGAGATAAGTCTTGTCTACTGCAAAAAAAAATATTTGCGGCCACATCCATTTCAATCCACCAGACAGGCACTTGGAGCTAGTGTCATATGGAGGGAGAATTAGGGACATTAATATTCAGCATGATATGATAAAATCATAGAATTATAGAATGGATTGGGCTGGAAGGGACTTGAAAGATCATCTAGTTCCAAGCCCCATGCAATGGCCTCAGGTGCTGCCCACTAGGCCAGGCTGATCAGGATCCCATCCAACCCAGCCTTCAACACTTCCAGAGATGGGGCATCCGCAACTTCTCCGGGCAACATGTTCCAGCATCTTGCCATGCTGACAGTAAAGAATTTCTTTCTAACATCTAATCTAAATCTCTCCTCTTTTGGTTTAAAATAGTTCCCTCTAGTCCTATTATTATCTGCCCATGTGACAACTCCCTGTCTCTCTTTTGTATAAGTTACCTTTGGGTCCTGGAAGGTCTCAATGGGATCTCCCTGAAGCCTTCTCTTCTCCAGTCTGAGCAACGCCAATTCAGTTTGTCCTCATAGGAGAGGTGCTCCAGTCCTCTGATTATGTTCATGGCCCTCCTCTGGATACACTTCATCACACTCACATCTCTCTTGTACTGAGGACCCTGGATCTGGATGCAACACTCCAGATGGGGTCTCTCAAGAGGACAGAGCAGTGGGGGTAAATCACCTCTTTTGACCTGCTGGCTGCTACTCTTTTAGTGTAGTCCAGGCTACAGTTGGCCTTTTGGGCTCCAAGTGCCCATTGCTGGCCCCATTCCAGCCTTTTGCCCACCAGAACTCCAAAATACTTCTCCACAGGACTGCTCTCAATGAATTCTTCTCCCAGCCTGAACTCATGTCTGGCATTGCCCCAGCTCAGGTGCGGCATCTTGGACTTGGACTTAAACCTCATGAGGTTCTCATGGGCCCACTTCTCTGTCTGTAAATGGTACTATGTGGGGTCCCATCCCAAACAAAATTCCCAAACTCAGACCCTGCTTTACACAAAGAGGAAGAACTGTGTGGAAGAATCAGGACTCGGGATACAGCACACAACAGGCTTCTACACCACCTCTGGAGGGCTGTGCATTAAAATCTTTTCCAAAAAAATAGGCTGAAGGGGTATATGAACCCATATCTCACAAACTGCAAATGCTACAACAGTTGGGCTCCAGTATAGGAGACAGGAAGACATTTCTTCCTGCTGGTAGTTCCTTCAGCATGCTCAAAGAACATCCACAAAGTCAGTTTCAACAATAAGGTCAAGAGGATATTCAAGTACTTATTGAAATAAAAAATAAATGTTAAGAGTAAAGGTATGAATAGCTGCATGCATAGAGGAAATTACAGAAATGTGGGCATCTGGAGACCATAGGGTTACAACTAACCACCAAAAGATTTTAGCCTGTGATTCAATTAGGAGCATAACTTGCCCTCTCCTCTTTCTTCTCACATGAGGAAAGGGTTTTAATATTTTGCCAGTGGCAGAGGGTTTAAAATAATATTATAATAAGAATGTCTACTGCTGTGGTGATCATTACAAAATCATGATACAGAGCCAGTAAAGCTACTAGCTGTGACATGCATATGTGATCTATTGCTCTTTATTTCTTAGTTTTGCATAACACAGGGCTTTTTTAGTTTTTTCACATTCAAAAAGCAATATAATAACACAGTAGAATCAGAGATCCATCATAAGAATTTACCTGCAGGCTCATGAGATGGCTACAACATGAGGAAAAATAAATTGCAACTAATAGTAAGATAAGTTTATATGCCAACAAAACCATTGTCTACAACAATAGATGTTCTGCTTTGTTAACAATTCCCTCATTTCAGTTTCTTTGTTTTTTCTTTTCTTTCTCATAGTAGAACATAAAAACATTTCAGAACATAAAATACAGAGAGCTGGTGTTTTGGCATATTTTCTCATCCACGCTTTCAAAAAGCATGGCAGTTGATCTTCAGCTTACGTAAGTCAGGACGGGATGATCTCATTTGGTCTCCTTCAGAGATCAATGACATCTCAACAGATGGCCAGATGAGAAGAGTAAATGTGCCTGAAACATCAATATAAGCCCTGATTCTAAGTAACCACAATTCATCTGAACGCTGTTTGACTGCCAGTTCCTGGGTCATTTTAGCCTTGTACCCTCTCAAGGTTTGTTGTTTTTAAAAATAGCTACCCAGCTCAGCTTGTTCCGTTCTACTTCCATTTCAGATTCTATTCCAAATCAGCCATAAGACTTTCACAGGAGCCCGATAGTTGAAGTCCAAAATTCATTCCAACCTGTTGTTTGTATGTCAGTACAGTTCTCCCCTACCTCTGATTTCTGGTCTGTAATCTCATAATTGACAATTTCCCATTGCTTAAAAAGCACAACTTCTATCTTAAAATTGTTGAGTTTTATCAAGCTATCACTTAATAGTAAGTTTTCAATGTAGAACAAGAAGTTAAAGTCAATCCTAGTGTAGTTCTCAAAAAGTCTGGAAACGTAGAACACGTGATCTGAATAGAGAGGCTTCAAGGTCCTCATGGACTAGTTCCACATTACCTTTTTAGTACTTGGTCATGCTGAGCTGAGCTGAGGTGGTGCTCATGAGAAAAGAAAAAGGAAGGTTTATCTGTAGAATGCTTTTTTTTAATAGCAACCTTTATTCCTCATGATTTTCTTAAAAAAATTAATAGTGATTAGATGAAACATGAAAAGAATGAAAAATAATGAAATTCAGAAAAGTGTCCCATGGATTTCCCGATTTGAATGCATGACATTCACCCCTACTGTGCAAGCTGACAACAAAGTCCATTAGTTCTACTATATGATCCTTTCAAAGAACCTGTCAACCATATGGCAAAGAACACAAATTACTATTCTGCTTTGGTTTCCTCTTCCTCCCAAAAGATATTTGAGGGAATGACATTCACAGTAGCATTTCATTATACATGATAATAATAATTGCATACCTCCTTTATTACTCAAATCCAAGGAAAACAAAACAAACAAAAGAAGGAGATACAGAAAAACCTGACTTATTTCTCATACCAGAGATAAACAGGATTTGCTCTTCTGAGGATAGGAAGGTTGAAACAGTATAAATCAATGAAATAAGTACAGACATCTTTCAGAGCATCTAAGAGGAAATAACTTTAAAGCTGTGCATATATTTTGAGAAGAGAATTTGCTGAAAGTACTTTCACCTTGGCATGACTTTCCTCCACTGCATCCTCTGTATTTCTCTTTATACAAAGATTGGTATTAAATCAGTGGATTCAGAGGATGAGCATGATACATCCAAGAACTCAGTAGGTGTTTTCCTCTGCAGTTGCTCTGCTCCATACAACAGTTAAGCAATGCTGTTTACAGGATGTCTGTACACAGCCAGTAGTAGATGCAATCTACCAGTATAAGTATATATTGAGGAGTGTATTTAAGGCTTTTGCATTTAGATAGACCTTGCTCATATTGATGTTGTTTTATAACACTCAGAATTATGCAGAGTTTATAACATGCAGAATTATGAAGAATTATCCTCACATGGTAGAAATCAATTAGTTTTGACAGGCTACACCAGACTATAATCCAGGTCAAAGTGTATTATATAATCTATGCAGCAAACCTCTAAAGCTCTGCAGATTTTGGTTTTTATAGGAACCCAGCATGAGCCACTGGAAGTAACCCAGCACAGTAGAAAATATGCAAGCTGAAATATTTTTTTACCTTAGTAAAGCAGACATGGTTCCCACCACCCTTGTCTGGTAATTAATCCACATTGTATGTGTGTTCTCCTGCAGTGGCTGCCTGGATCCATCCACCCTGCAGCTGTATTCTCTCTGATTGGAGATGCTTCACACCCCTGAAAAACAGGTGTTTCATGAGTAGCTGTACCTGGTCCATCTGGCAGTAATTTAATAATAATGCTTTTATTATTAGCACTCCATAACCAGCTCATTGTGTGGTTGCCAGCCTGTCCTCCTGCCATTTTCTTATGTGTTTTTTTGAATGTTTTCACATTTTTAATAGGAAACCAGTCTTTTGGGCCTGACACTTCACATGTGCAACTGAGACTTAGCATATGGAGGCCCACACAATGGGCCAAACAGCTGGCTTTGTGTTGCCTTAGCAGAAAATGTCTAATTACAGCAGAGTATACACACCACCATTGATGGCAACACATTTGTATTAAATTGCCTTTGTTCTGGGGAAAGTCCTATCATTTATCTAAATTGCTATTATTTTCCTTTTCTCCTCAGAGCTTTTACTGAATCTCTGAGCAATTTTAAGCTATTAGCCTACAGATACAGGCTTTATTCAATAGGACTGCATTACTGGGAAGATGGCTGTCTGCCTAGCTGTGTCTGGCACCAGCCAGTCATGTCAGGAATCCCAGATCCAAGGGGCATGGCTCATCTCATTTTGATTGATGCTCCACTCCCCTAGTGCTGCTGCCAAGAGAGGTTGTAATTCATGCCTGGATAAATCTGCTGTTACTTATTTCTGCGTAGAGCGCCTGTCTTTTTCTGGGTGCATTTTAATTTCTGGGGTTTATTTCCATTACTGCCAAAACTTGCTTGATGTTGGAGAGATGGATTCCCAATACAAACATGCAATTGGGAGTAATGTCTATGTGGAGAAGGATGAGTGTGAGGAAGGAACAGGTGCAGCTGGCCCTTATACATGCCTTTGCACTTCATCCTGTCATAGGTGGTGAACAGGGAACATCTGCAGTCATTTCTTCTCCAGGCTGTTCTCTTGTCAGAGTGTTGACAGATAAGATCAATCACATCAGCTGTGTTCTTCTTGTCTACTTAAATTAAGCAATTTGGGCTAGAGACTGCTTTTACCTGCCTGCATATGCTGTACCAGAGGTAGTAGGGCAAGAATATTGACACTGTTAAAATGGAAATATTCCCTATTTTAACTCATTATCCCTAACATTTTAATTCATTAAACGTCTTCCAGAGTGCTTTGAAAAGCTACTGCAGGGGCTGAATTTCTGCCTTGCAGGGTCAAACATTGCTGCCTCCAAGAGAGGTTAGAATTAAGAGCATTGAAAAAGCAGGGAAAGACTTTCATGCTGTGAACGAAAGCTCTACTAGAATAAACTGAACAATGCAGCTAGAATTCCTCTTCCAACAGTGTAAAGTATGGACACACAAGCAGGACACTGCCAGAATCTAGGGTTAGGGTTTGGTTTAGGGGAAGGGGTTAGTTGAATGGAAGACAAGACAGAGGAAAAGAGGGCTTGAAAGACTTTGTGAAAATAAATGCAGGCAGGTCACTAGAACTATCCCACTAGCAGTAATTTGGGAATGCTCATAGCCTCAGTAGCAGCTGGGCATTATGTCTGCAGTAAGGGTTAGAATGTGGAAGATGAGAAAGCCAGCAACAGGGTTTGAATAGCCAAAAAGGATAACATTTAAGCAAGAGCCTTTTGAAGCCTCTGGGCAAAATTTTTTTACCCTGGCTAGAAAACCTAGCAGTAGCCTCTAGCCTCCTGTGGCAGATTGCACTCTCACTATAGTGCCAGGCTTTTTCCTTGTCAGAACTTCCACTTTTACTTTAAACCCTCCTACGAACTGAGACACAGCCCTGGACTCCTGCCAAACACCTCCACCATTTAATGGCTTCCTAGGTGTAAGGTGAGGTCCAGGGTTAACACTCAGCAGAAGTGGAAGTTAGAGGAGACAGCCAGGTCTGCTTCTCCATTAGCAGAGTTCTGATGGCAAAAGTCACTGCTGTACAATACTTTGAAAGATTTAGGGGAGACTGCCCTTTCTTAAATATTTGTTTAGTTGTTTATTTTAGGATTATGATTCTGAGAAGACAGCATGGCCTGTGGTAATAGAAAACTTGAGTGTGGTTTTCAGTTCTCCTCTTAGCATCATTCCCTCCAGGTAGTGTATTAAACATCTGTACATCTCAGACAAGGGGTTGGGGTGCTGAGAAACAGCTAAACAAGAGACAGAGTAAAAGTAGAGTTCAAACAGTCCATGAAGATGATATTTGGGTCTTGGACTCAGACATCCCTCCCAGCTATACATTGTCCAGGCACTTGAAGACAGTCAGACCTGAATATCTAATTGTTTTCCAGGTTCAGGTAAAAGTGAGGGGTTCAAAAAAGGGAAATCCCTGGGCAACACTAAAAAAATGGCTGAAAAGGGACTGGCACAGCCTAGGAGGAATTTCCAGTCCTGTTTCATCCTAGAGCTACAGTTCACATTAGGATCAGTTCTCTGTAGGAGAGACAGCAAGACCAAAATTCAAAAACTGCCTGCTCTGGAACTAAGAGCTTGTTAATGTCTCTTTCAATATGAATACTCAAGTATTGTGTCAGGGAGTAGCCTTCCATGGAGCAGTCTCCATCCATGTGGGAATTTTTGTCTACACACATCACCTGAGATATGCTGTCTGGACCTTCTAGCCCCAGACTACTTTCCTCCACTCCATCTTCCCACAATGCAGTTACCAAATTACGTTTTATTTTAACTACTGCAACTGGCAAGCCCATCTGCTTTTCAACAGTCTTCATATCTTTCCTCCAGTTTGTTTACTTACCCTGCTTACTCTCAGGCTTTACAGAGCTCTTTCAGACATCTGCTTTTTCTCTTATACACCTAAATTCTCAGCCCTTTCTTCAGCTTATTTTCCTAGTGTGTGGATACTCTCATGATGCAATCCCTGCTCACTTTCATTCACAACTTTTTAGTCCAGAAGACAGATTTCCTATCTAAAAAAACTGCTGGCATCATTTTTCTAGTCCTGAAAGTGGTTTTGTGATGTGTCAGAACTCTCATTCAAAGCACCATGTTTTCTTACCATTGCTACTAAGAACATCATGCACCAGAGGAGGATTTACTACCAAAAAATGACATTAATTTTCATCAGTCATACACTCATCTCTGCATATGCAACAGGTAACTTAATTAGGCATGTTATATTTACTTCCCATTTTGCCCCAAAATGATCATGTAATAAAGGCATGAACTAAAACAAATTGAAAAATATTTGTACTTAATTTTCTGTGAGAGACTTGGAATTATAAACAAGGTAAATTTCCTTTCTTAGTCCAGCACTTGTGTGCAATTCCTCCTGGACCTGCAAATAATGTGATAGGCAAGTGGATAAAGAGATAGATAGGCTGGAGCTCAAAAGTCTAAGCCTGAGATTTGTGCAGTGTCACAGATATCCTGTGTGACCTTTCACCCTTACAGATGAAATGAACAAAGCTAGAACACTCTGGTCTCACAGAGATGATATGGTACACTTGGGCACAATTGTAGCAAGGGCCACAAAAGCATCTAATAAATTGATAAATTATAGTCAAACAGAATGACCCATCCTTTCATTTGATCTATTTTACAAGATCAAAGCAGGGAGCTTTCATAGTTCTAAAAGGAAGACTAGACACATATAGGAATAAGTTTTTTGTCTGTAGTGTCATCAGGTAGAATGAGATTTTAACGAGTAAATAATAGATACTTCAGAATTAGAGATACAGAAGACTGTTTAGGTCATCCAGTCCATCTAATGTGGGATTTCCCATGGAATCTCTTTTCCAATATCTTTAGCCAGACTACTTCTACAGTTTTTTTGGCTTGAGGTAGAAGGTGATCTCCAGACGAGATCATAAATACTTTTTTTCCCTGTAGCAAAATAAACTTTCTTGATCATGTCTCAATCAATTTATTAATTTCCAGCAAGAGACTCTGCCCTTTTTTTCCCAACAATTTGAAGCAGATGGCCTCATCTGAAAGCTAGTGACCTGAAGATATGCATTTTTTCCACTTACAGGTCAACCACTCATCAATGACCTTTAAATGAAAAAAATCTAAATGCTGACAAAATTTGCCTTGCTTAAGGAAAAATGAAAATATTTCAAGTGACTGGTTCAAACTATCATTCTAAAATTACCCTGTAAATCAATTAAGCATTTAACAATGAAACAGCACTCTGTGTTTCAGCCCACAAGCCATCTGTAGCCTTATGTGACAGTTAACTCAGGCTGCAGCCAGCTTCTGGATTCCCTTTCAGATGTCTGTCTGAGCCAACAGCCGTTTGCAAGGGAGGGTGGATTTTTCCAAAGGCAAGAGGCCAGCTTCCCCCAGGCATCTTTTCTACAGCACATTAATGTCTGCATGGCCATACAATGCAAAAAGGACTGAGAGGACTAAGAGGTAAAAGAGGTCCCAGAAATAGATTGTACTTGCATTTTGCTCCTTATCATAGTCCCAAAAACGTTCAAGAAAAGTCACAGTTGTGAGGGGGTTGTATGAATTACTTTACTCATGGCATCCAACACATGGAAACCATCAAGCCGCTTCTCAAGTCCTGTTACCTGTAGACAGGCAACAATACAGTAGTTGACCTGCACATGAACAGTGCAACCAGCACCACTCTCAATTTATTTTCTCTAAAATGCAAAAAAAACATTATAAAACATCTAGTGAAATTTGCCTTATTGTATTAATGACAACAATATTTTTTTCCTTGAAATCCCAGCCTGAAACTCATTTGTGTTATTTTACTATCTCATGCAGAATCCCTCTGCTGTGTTGATGGACTTCACTTTCACATCTCTATTTTTTCTCTGCTTGTTTGATGTTATTGCTGAAGTGCTGGCGGCTTTTTGTTTCTGATTTATTATAGGTTGCTGGTGTAGATTCTCAGCTTTCTGAAAAACCCAAAAGCATGTGGCAGTATCTCACTGCACCTTTTAGTTCCAGCTGGTCTGCTTTCCAGAACAGTTTATCCAACTGTTCGTTGGCAGATACATTACCACAGGGCATAAAAAAAGTGCTTCTCAGGAGAATGAGTAAAAGATGGGTAAGAAGGGGTAGCTATAAGTGGTTAATTTTCACAATGGAAAGTTATCAAAAGTAGCCATAATGTTTTTCAAGGTATTCATATATGATGTGGCACGAAGTGCTTTTCTGAGGACTAAACACCTTAAAGCTCATCCAATCCATTATGATTTCATGTTTAGCAGAGGGGATTCATCAGGTAAGGGCTCTCATGTTAAGGCAGAATGCCTTTTTGTAGCCCTTCATGAAGTGCAGGCCAGGAGTTCAGCCTACATAAGTGCACAGGTGGGACTTTGTAATGGTTTTTAATTAAGGTTTGTGACAGATAAAGTAGCATCTCCCCATGGCAATCAAATTGTTTTGGAATAGATCTTTGACCAACTCTGATATTTTGGGTATTATCATTCAACCAACCAGTTTTGTGTAGCAGTCTCATAAGGTAATTGAAGTACTTGGTTTCCATGGTAACACACAATTCTATTCTGAAATCAGTTACATGCTCCTGAGAGAACATTGTCCTCCCAGTTTTCTGAAGAGTAATTTTATATGCAACTTCATATAAAGTAACATTGTTTAAACATGAAGAACATATCTTGAATGTTTTTGTGAAATTGCAAGTACTCCTCATAGTATATGAATATATCCCACTCTCATGAAATAATATTTTCCATATCAGTATTATTATTGTGTGTTTAAGTAAGAAAGTGTTATAGCCATCAAAACCAGGAAAATCTGACTCCAAGTAAATATTAATGGCAACTTACAAAATCATAGAAATTAAGAATATAGATGACTATGTACATCCAGAACAGTGTTTCAATCTGAAAGAAAATACAGTTTTGCAAACACTGATCACGGTAAATAGACCTTTTTCAACTCTAAATGTATTGAGTTTGTCATATCTGTTGATTTCAGTATGAGATTTTACTTGATTAAAGGTAAGCTTTAGGTAACTGTTGCACAGTTTTCAGAGGGTTGACTTAAATTTCAGTGAGAGATAAAAATGTACACTTGTTGGCCAATAGTGCTTCATGAAAAGTTGTATCATTACATATTCTTCTAAGGTTTAAAAGCATCAAAAATACTATAGATGCTATTTGTTCACTTCTAAAATATATATAAATAATATGCAACTGAAAGAAACTGTCTCTCTGAAATAAAGAACTAATTCTAGATAGACTTCTCACAACATGTAAATCCATGCTAGAGTCACTACTACAGAGCAGAATTCTAACATAAGTCACATTTCCATTAACATCAATGGGCTAAATTTGCAGGTGAGGTAACACAAAGTACCTCCATAAGGAAGAATATACTTGCAAGGTTTTTTTCCACCTATGGTCTGCAAAAGTGAAAAATAAAAATTTAAAAAAACCCCAAAAACAGATGCAAAAAGAAATATTTCATTATTAATGTCACACCAGCCAGAGAACTTCCCAGAAACACTTTCTCTGTTTGCTATTATTGAACACTGGGGAGAGAAAGCTGCTGCTGCTGACCTTAGAGCTCCAATTTACCCACTCATTTTTGTTGCAGCTTTCCCCATTACAGGTGGGTCACCGATTTTCTAACACAGTGGTTCCTCTCTTGCTAGCAGCACTGACTTCAAATATGTTGGTTATTCATGAGTGCAGTATGCCCCTCAGTGCTAGGACTTGACCTCTTATTTGCTCTTTTTTTCCTGTATTTGGACCAATTTATGCTCACAAAATTGCTTTGGGCCTTTTCTATCCTCCAGGCTTGTACACTTCCATCACATGATTGCTTCCTTGCATAATGGATAGCAATCAGTAATTGATGAGTTAATATTTCCCTTTTCTAGCTAATTAGCTTCCTGGTCACAGTGCTGCCATCAGGAATGTTCAGGTGCCACAGATTATTATACCAGTCAGGGTTCTAAGCCAGGAAATATCCAAAGCTTTTACTGCTGGTGTGTGTCATAATTTTTGGAGGTGTTCTTTTTCCTGATGTGATAGAAAGCCAAGGTTTGCACTACAATGAGTTGCTAGAACATGACAGTGTCTCCATATATTTTATCTCCTAACTGATTTAATCCCAGAATTTCATTTGCAGGTTTGGTTAAATAGACCTGCCATCTGAATTGAATACATTATATTCTATCTAAGCAAGTATGAAGAATTAGCACGTGAAACAAATTCATATTCTGTTTTATAGTAGGGATTAAATGGAAGCTAAAGTGACTTTTGTTTGGGGATTTTGCAATCTGTGTCAAATGTTCTGTGATCTTCAGCTGACAGGTACTCAATTTTAAGCCATGTTAGTACATTACAAAATTTAGACAATGACTATGAGTGAAACAAGAAGTAGTTTAGAAAAAATCCTTGTCCATATCTCTTGTGGAAACTGTTACAGAGAGAAGAACCACGGTAACGTTACTGATGCAAACTTCATAACTTCAACTACCAACTCCAAACTCAGTGTTCCTGAACTTGCCCAACCCGGCATACCTATTTACGTCCATCTATGCTCATTTAGATTAAGTGCAAGAAAGAAAAAGGCAAGAAGTGACATATTCCAGAAGTGGACTACTCAACCTGGATTTTTATGAGCCAAGAAACAGTTTCTATGATTAATGTTTATGCACAGGTTTTATGCATCACAAACTCATGTTCTAGTGCAGCCATTTGAAAGTTTGTCAGGAGTACCAAAAGTAAGAACTTTATTGACTAATAATGTATTCCTATAGGACTAGTATGCACCATATTTTCCAAATAAATTATCAGATTTATTTATTTATTTATCTCCAAGAATTTTGCAGTTTCCCAATCTATGATATGCATTTCCTGTGATGGACCACTGACAGTAGAAGAGATGTCTTCAAAATTCCAGATAGAAACTGATCCTTATAAAAGTGTCCCTGTAGGAACATGGATTGTGTTAGACTGGTTATTAACAGTAGGCAAAATTAATTCCCTTGGTTATAGATGCATCTATTTATGTATGTGTGGGCTTTTATTTACAAAGGGAACATGTCATTAATAAAATTTCTACAATCAAACTTAATATAATTATTCCGGTTTTGATCAACGGTAATTTTTTTTCTGTAAATGTAAAGATCCTACTTCTAAAATATTTAATTCTCATGACAGCTTTGATAACACTAACACTGATGGATTATCCTGAAAAATCATGGTCTTTCACCTCCAAAAGACACTGATACAAATTATTATGGTATTATAAGTTTTTTTCCCATGAGAGCTGGCCAATATCCTTGATAACTTTCTTTGTAACTATTGCTCAAAAAAACTTCAGTACAATAGCTCAGAAAAGTAGAAGACTGCACAAAGGAGGCAGTGCTCTATCTTTTACTTGGAGGAATAAAATAGACATGATAAGCAGCAATACATATTTTAGTAGCAGCATTTCTTATTATAAGTGGTTGCTTATTTAATTCATCATAAAGGATTTTATTACATACTCAGTTGGGAAAAAAAAAAACCAAAAACAAAACGCAAGACCAAAAACAACTGCAAAAGCAGCATAAAAATCAATCCTGGCCTGTGAACACTGTGCATCTATACTTCTTAATACCACGTGTTTGAGATTCCTGATGGCATATGTTTTGTCTCTCTTTCTCTTTCATTCTTATACAGGCTCCTAGATATAAAAGGAGGCCATGATAAGGGCAACAAAGAGTACCTTTATTTAGGAAGAGGTTGCATCTTATTTATTGCTTGCACAGACTTAAATAACGGACAGGAATGTATTGACTTTTTGAAAGTTCAGTTTCATATGGTGAAAGCCTGTAACTCACCAAGCTAAATCTAATGAAAGAAAGAAATGAAATAGAGAATGACAGCTGGGAACGGTTTCACAACAGTTCAGCCAAAGGCACAATCAGGCAAGACAGAAGAAAATCAGTAAAAAGAAAATGGGGTAAAAAAAAAAGCCATTAGACAGTCACAAATAAAACATTTATGTTTTTGCAAATTAATGTACAAGACTGTAATAACAGAAGAAAAATGGTAACTAGAAATTTTAAAGAGTGCATTTGAAGGCATAATTTACATAATTAAGCATATATTAAAGTATGTGAATTGTACAAAATATCCAAAATTTTATTACAAGGTGAACGGAATAACAAGCAGAGATTGAAGTGCTTCTTGCCAGATGGCAGAAGTTTTTTCTGAAAACAGTGTTTCAAATTTTCAGAAACTCGCCTTTTGTAAGAGGAAAGTGATGAAGACAAGAGAAACCTCACTTTCACTTAACAAGTGCTAAGTGCTCTTTTGTATTTATCGTTCTATTCTATTTCAGCCCAAGGTAATGCTTTAAAACAAGCTCATCTATAATGCCTTCATAGCTTTCTAATGTAAATGTACAATGTATAATATGTTTCAGCTGAGAAAAATTGTATCGTGGTTTTATAAATAGCATTCACTCTTCACTGTATAACTGAAAATTTGAAACCTCACACAAAGTCACAACTTCTTGTTACTGTGTATTCCTTTCACATCATTAGATAATACTCTCTTCAAATCCAACCTTTTGTGCCTGTCACAGCTATCAGAACAAATGCCAACCGTTGCTGTTCTCCCACTTTAACAGCTCTGCCAAATGAAGCAAGGAGAGAGTCCAAGACAATCCCACCTAGATTCAGACACTGTCTACCACAGTTGTACCTATAAGGTCTCACTTCACGTTTTATATTTTTACGACATAAAGCTGTGATCTCTTTCTCTTACACACTTAGGGATTTCACACAATAAAGTTTTAAGGTATAGACTGAGGGGGCCTGTGTTCCTCTCTCCTTATGGCTGCATGGCCAGAGCAGAGACTGCAATGTGATCAGGCTACAAGCATGGATTTTGTGCGCAGAACCTCATTATTCTTCAGGACACATATGAAATCCAAGTGCGAAAACTTCAGCTCTTGGAGCAGCTATCTACAGTCCAGCTGCATGTGACACATGTCATGCTGAAGCAGAAGAGCATGTGTAAAATCTATAAAGCTGTTCGGCAATTGAGATTAGATTACTTTTATTTCTCAGGGATGGTCTTCCACACAAAAGAGAAGTAGTATAAGGCCTCTAAAACAGCAAGATGTTGTACAGTTGGTCTGTCACTAGGGGCAGTTGCAAGTAGGGCTCACACTTCTGTAGCCTAAAACTGCACATTTTTTCAGAATATTTTTTGTATATTTTAGCGTATTAGCTCAAGGCATAGACTAAATACTTTTTCTGATGTTAATTTCACACATTTCTTTGTCTCTCTTATTTAAAAAGGAAGGTGTTCATAGCACCTGGACATCATAATTTTCTGTTGTAAGTATATTTTATGAATTAAAAAAAATGGGAATTGTATTGGTAGAAATAATATTCCAATCAGTGAGTATAACTTGTGCTAATAGGGATTGAATTTACTTAATAAGAGTTTCTCCATCAGTAACTACTGTTCTGAATCTGGCTTCAATTAATTACTTTGTAGTATTCCTGTGCCCTCTGTCCTGTTGGTAAGGCCTCAGTCATAGCAGAGTTAATTTGGGAGCTCTGAAGCAGCACGGTCAGCAGAGAGGACCTGCCACAACAAATATTCAACAGACAGGTAGAGAATTTGAATATTTCTAGCTAAAACTTGTAGTGGTGACCAATAGTGCTTTTTCACCTTCATTCTGAAGTAGATCAAACAATATGGAAAGGGGATATCAATAGATTTTGTGAATGGAATAATCCTTTTCCCACTTTGGAGCTTTATTAAAAGGTATCCAAAAGAGACTGGGGCCAGAAAACTGTGAGCCTTGCTGACCACTCCCTGCTCTCCCATTGCTGAATTCATTTCATGGATGGGAGTCCCAGAGCAACCATTGGTGTGGTATTGTTGACAGTGCACTATTATGGTAGTGATTGATACCTTTTGCTCTTCAACACTCAGCAGTTCCACAGCAGAAGGGCTCAGTCTGTTTTGTGACAGGGGCTGACTGGAAGCAGAAGTTCTTCATAATTGTTTATTCTTGGGGAAGAGCAAAAAGCCCACTGTAAAAATTTCTACCCCACTTTCCTCCTATCTGAGAAGAACAAGAGATAAAACACTTTCTCACTTCCTACTGAAAACCCAAGACAGCAGAAGCAGCCACTTTCAAGTGGCTAAGCCTTGTCACGCCACCACATTTCTTTGTACGCCTCTGAGTTTCCTTTTGTGTAGCTATGTGAACAAAACCTTACACATGAAAATGTTGATGGAAAAGAAAATAGGGAAAGAAATTGTCCTCAGCCAACTTAAAGCTCGTTTATTCTCTAAAGAACTATGTATGGACTATTTTCCCACTTTGATCTGAGCTCCAAATTTTAGGTAAAGCAGTGTGCCAAGCACTTTAAATTGTATCTATCCCTCCAAACATTCCTAGTGCTACAAGCATTGAAGGACTTCCATGAGTCAGGATGGACAAGAGGATTGAATTAATCACATCTCCATCACTTATTGCAGTGATTTCAACACAGCCAGATGGCTGTTTGCCAGTGGTGGCAGCATCTCTCTGATGTGTTAGTTTCTCTGACTTAATATTGTTCTAAATAGAAACTTCAGAGAAAACCAAGCAGATATGTGAAGTTTTTAAAACAGAATGAAGTTATGTTTTGAGAAAAAATTTATCAAAATCCCCTCTATTTGCCCACTAAGATTTAATAGAATTTTTTTCATATTCAACTGAAGGTAAAATCAATTAATTCATTAAATAAATACATAAATAAAAAATTAAAAGCTAGAACTAAGAGAGAGACACAGCTCCAATTCTCTACTTCTCTACTTCCTATAGAGATTAATTGTTACACTACCGTTATTCAGACATGTCACAGAAAACTGCAACTACAGCTTTTGTCTGAGACATACCGGTGGATAAATTTAGCTAAGGTAGTTATTGGCCTTCTAATCAATTCTTTGAGACTCCCATGGATTCCTACCAAGGGGCAACTGTGAGGAAATAAAATTAACATCTGCAAAAGTTTTTTAATAGAACCAATTTAAAATGTTATAGAGAAAATTTCTAGTCTCACTCCAGGTCCACAGACTGACTCTAGTAATACCAACATAGATATTACTGATTTACACTTGTAGAAGCCATAAAGCAGATATCAGTGAATTTACATATTTCTCATACGTCTCTCTGGAGCTTTAGTGTCCTCTCTTTCATTTTAATTTTAGTGTCAATACTATTGTTTGGGGTTCTTTTCCCCATGTTTGTCTGTATTGAATTACGGCATAATTTATTCTTGGGAAAGCAGCCTCATCATTTAAAAGCTGTCTCCAGATTTCATTTGCATTTTTACTCCTTTGCTTCTGAATAAAATTTTGCTCTTGAAGGTTAGCTGGAAAGATGGTGACTACCACAGTCATGAGACTACAGCAAAGCCTCACAGCAGTTCAGCTAGAGAAAACACTTCATCACGGGATTTGGAGCCTTGTCAGCAGAGAATAGCAGCATGAGATATTAGCATGGGCCATTTTAGTGGTTCAGAGAGATGTGGACTGCTAATGAATGCACCCAGAAAATAAACATTTCCTTATTTTATATGACAAAAAGGAACTGATGAAAAATTCTAATGTAGTTATTAGCCCACTAGTACATGAGAGGAAGCTTATGAGGCAGAAAGGGATATCACAACACAGCATTTGAACATCTTTTAACGGGAACAGTACCAGCATTGGGTACCATCTTAAAATCTTGAAAAACAACTTTACTGAGCCCACACCATGCACACAGATTCAAAAACCCTGCCACTGCAGCCATGTTCTTGCTGGTGAAGCACAGTGTGTCAGTGAAAGAATGGTCTAAAAATATGGACCTTCCCAACATCAAACTAAGGTCCACCGTGGTGGATAAATGGATGCAATCCTGGAGATGCCATAAATCACTCAAAGCTGTTGTTTTCCCAGTCTACAAATCCAACACTCATCCACATTCTGTTCATTTTCAAGATAGAAAATTTGAGACAGTTCCTTTCAATTTTAACTTTTATACACTCTACTGTAAACAAAACAAAGATATAAATACAGAAAAAGACCAATTAGGCAAATGTTATTGTGAGTTGAAAAATCTCTGGCTCAAAGTTTCATGATCATTATTCCTTGAGTACTGACATTATTCCTTGACCTAGCACAGGTTTTAAAGAATTGTACTGGATTTTTACTATGCACCTTTCAGTAGTGCTTATGGGGAAGGCTGATTAAGTGTTCCCTTGAGATTCAGAGAGAATTCAGTGTGTTATTTTGCTTTGGCACCAAAATCTTTCATGAGGATTGGGATTTCAGTTGCTTTCCCATGAAAAATTGTATGTGCCTTCTTTGACTTTCATTGAAGTTGTCGCCAACTTGAGAAATTGTCATCACTTCAGAGAAATTCTATCGCTTCTGAAAAGTTAAGGGTATTAAACTGCCTTTCCCCAAAGTTAAAATGAGATTCTTGACTTTGTCTTTTGCAAGTTCATTAAAGTACTCTGTAGCTCTAAGCAGGAGTGGTTTTTTTCAGTTCTGAACGCTGACATGGAGAACTGAAATAATGGTCATTATTACAGTTATCACACACTTAATGCTGAGCTATGCCTTGAGGATGTTTCATACAGTATATGCAACTGCCCCTTGCAGAACATTTAAGTCTGTGCTAAATTCTAATCAGGGTTTCTAATATTTTTCTATTTTTTTTTCTTTTTAATTGCTTCATATTCACTTCTCCCCACCTCTCCATCTTTATGAGTGCCTTTTCTCTTCATTAACCCTTTAAACTTATAAGAAAATTTTATAAAACACATCCACTGTTTTTTAGAGAGTTTTCACATTTGCATCCCTCCCTTATGTGGACTATTCTCTGTTCCCTCCATGTGTCTCTTCTTTTCTTTGTAATCACAGAAACAAGGGAAGCAGACCAACTGAATTACTCTTTTACCCAAGGCTGAGGTTGGGAGTGAGCTTTATGACACACTTCCAAGACTGGTTTCTGGAGGCAAGCAGCAGGTAGATGTTGCACAAGGGGAGTGTTACGTCTGACACGCTGGAGTTGTACACAGAGCAGGCCAGGCTGCAGTGCACACAGATTGTTCTGTCTCTGGTAGGTCCAGCGGGAACTTCCTCACCCACACAAACTGAGAGTTTGGCCCACTTGCTCCACTCCTCCTCACCCTCGCTGCCTGCATACTTCAACCACACCTTAGAGAATGCATTATCAACTGTACCTTCACCAGGCTATGGATAACGATATGCTTATACATCTCATATTAGCAAAAAGGCCTCACCTAGTTTGATATTTTCTTCAAAACGCACATCTTCCAAAATCAGAGGAATACATCACACTTGTATCTTGATAATGTAAGGTTTGCTTTTTTTAATGGGAGAATAGCATTGGACTCTCATCCACTCTAATTTCAAAAAATGGATCCTTGAGGCACGTTACTATTATGGTTTTTAAATTCATTATTTTTAAGACTATCTTATGATTTTCAAGGGCATAACTCATCATTCTAGGATGCCTGGAATTAACAATACCAAGTGACAGTAAAAACAAGGCTCCATCACAGCATAAGCCCTTAGGCAAAACTGTAGCAATAAAACAAACACTATCTTACAGCTAAAAAGCTATTGCTAGGTCCCTCTGGGTGTCAGCAGGACCTAAGCAGAGCATAAAGAGAAGTGAATTTCACAATGCATCTAAGTGTTTGTCATAAAACAACACAGCTTCTGAGGAATTAATTCTACACGCAAGAAGTTTCCACATCCACTGTACAGCAGAATTACCTAATGAACAGTTGAACAGGTTAAGTGTCTATGTAGTGTCTACACCTTTCCTGTCACTATTGTGACTACAAGATATTACTTCCCCCAAAGAATACAGAAGTGTCTTGTGTAGCATTATGGGAGGTGAATTGTAATAGCAAACAGTTCTGTTGCTTGATAAACTAAGTATCATTTTGAGGTCTTACAGTTTTAGTTAAAACTCATAAACACGTTTGTTTTGCTAGGACAATAAAATGCCATTTAGCTACTGCAGTGCTAATTAACTAAAATTCTGTGCTGGCACTACTGATGTTAATCAGGCTGTTAGACAGGCAGTGCAAATGAAGATGCAGAATTGGTTGCAGCCATTTAGGTGTTGATAATTGAGATGAAACGGAAGGCAACACACTGAATTTAACACTGTCTGTATAGAGAGTTTAGCAGTCTTTTTTCATTGCAATAATTTATGGACTATGCAGTGATAGCACCAGTGAAAACATGACAGTGTAATAGCATGATGCACTGTAATGCCTTTTCCTTTATTGTAAAACAGTTGGGAAATATGGAGGTGATGGAACATTACCTCCCACATTTTCCAATGAACCTTTCTTTGCTGTATCTCATGGGACTGCTGAATCTAAAAACAATGGATTTCCCAGGGAAATCTGATCACATGGAAGGGGTCATATTATAGTCACTAATAATAGCACCTCAAGAGTCCAGATTTCCAAAAGGGAGTCTTCATGGAGAAATATTTACCTCTCCAAGAGTTTGCAGATAGTTTGCCTTTTAGGAGCAAAACAGAGCAAAAAATGCCTACATAACACATAGTGAAATAAAAATACCCAAAAATTAATTCAAGGATGCTGATAAGTCATCTGAGGAAAGGCAGAACTCAGCTAAGGAAAACAATTAGGGAAGCAGTTACTTGGAGTGTATCTCAGAGAGATTTTAACATCTGAAAGGCTTTAAGAGCTGAAAGGCAGTGCTTCCCCTGACTTGTGTTTGACAGCTGTGAACTTTATCGTAGACCCAGGGCCTAATCACAGTCATTATTTAATTTTAAACAAGAAACTAACAACCGCCATATGGGGAAGTCCCCTCCATGTCACCATGTGTGTTTGAAGTACAGCTTTCTCCTTCCCCTCACTGAAGCCTTCCCATTTCATATCAACAATATGAAGTGTTGTGTTAATGGTAGCACATCACATCAATGAGCACACCAGTAGCCTTGGTTGCTATTTTAGGTGTTCCTGGATGTTTAAATACAGCTGTTTCCTGGCTACGGTTTATGAAGTTACGATCTTCCTAAACATTCGTTTCTGAAGTTGGGTAAGGTGTCTGAGGACCAGAAGAGGAGGTAAGGAAAGGCGTGACCTCTCAATATCTGTAGCAGAAGCTATGCCATTCTGCATAAAACAGTTGGGTCAGACAAAGAAAAACAGGATAACTTATGAAGCTTAGGAGATTAGTCAGAAACTGAAGATAAGAATAGGAAACAAAAATCTATTTTCTGTTCTAATAAAGAAAGCCTTTTGTCAGAAAATTATTCTGGCAAAAGCTGAGGTGCTTAAGGATTTTAGGTTGTAAATGAGGAGGACTTTAGCAAATCATAATTTTCAAGATAGTGCCTGTATGTTCACATCAATGCATTTCTGCAATCATTTCCCATAAGCACTCCTATGATTGAATTTCTCTGAAATTAATATTAATGTAAAATATATGTATTAGCCTGCATATCTGAAGGCTTGTACAAAAAAAAAAATTACAATGCACTTTCTGCAAGCATTTACATCTGAAATGAATTACAGTCAGCCAAGCATAAAGTGAAAGCCCTATAACATGACTCTTATGATCAGACATGCATCCTGAATTGCAAACCGGCATAAGCCAAATAGTTGAACTGCAGAAAAATTCAGGACAGTCACGAATGTTCTCCAATCAAACAGGATTTTTAATGTATTTTTATTCATATTCATTTGTTATATATTATGGTGCTCATCCTTCAACAAGAATTTTTAAAGAGTGCAATTATCCTTGTGACAAAATGAATCGGGCTTTGCCAGGAGCCTGCCCCACCACTACTTATGTGTTCCTCCTGGGCAGAAATACAAGAATTGAAAATGCTGAAGTGCCCATACAAGGGTAATGAGACTTTTGGCTGAAATATGTGTTTTATGAAAAGGGATGCTTTCTTTGTTAGGTGTGTTGCCAAGGAGAGCTGTAAGCAGAAGCCTGGAGGTTTACAAGATGTCTGTAATTTTAGATTAAGGACTTAGGGTAATAGATGCCTGAAGAAAATAGTACTCAGAAAGCTGAGGAGCACACACCTTTGAGATGCCTGATTTTTCCCTCTCCTCTCAAGATTGGATCTTGAGGTAGAAGTAAACAAACTTCTATATAACCTTTCCTATGGCTTACTTTAAAACATTAGATGCTCAGCATTAGGAACCAGAATCCAGGATACTTATTTAAAAAAAAAGGTTTCAAATTCAGTTTGTTTATATTTTAAATATATCAGCTCACAGTCTGAGTCTGAGTCCTTATAGGCAAGTCTTTAGCTTTTCTAAATGAATAAACTCTTCTACACCAGTATCTCAAGGGAAAGATTGATTTGTCAGTTATTTGGTTATGTTACATGTTTCCAGGAGCAGGCAGCAGCCCTAAGAAGAAAAGTTAAATGTCAGTGACTCAATAGCTGGTAGTATGTTGTCCATATAAACTAGGAATAGGGGTAGAAGAAATAGAGGAAAAGGTTTACAGTAAAACCTTGTAGTAAACAAGTATGAAATGTCCCCAAAGTATAAAAATGTACTATGAGCACCACTGAAACTTGGTGACAGGGGAGACTTTAATATCAGGGAGCCAAATATCAATTCTTAGCCATAAAGTGTAGCTAGGAGGGACACAGAGATCACTCACAGCTGTGCTTGAATTTCGTTTGTCTCTCTATTTACCTTTAAAATCAATAATGCCTGCTCTGTGTGGGCAATATCTTCCAGGTACCAAACTTCCACCAGCAGCAGAGGTGGCAGCTCTGGAAGAAAATGGTGATGAAATAGAAAGAGCTGACACCTGAGCACCAGAACAGTTACTGTGATTTCTCTTAATGTCATTTTTAGAGATACCTGAAGTAAGATTTAATAAACATGCATGTGGGTTTTTCCATTTTTCTGGGGTGTGATTGGTGTGTCTAAGGAGAGCATACAAAGGGGCAGTAATGCACTTGTAGCTCAGACCTATTGAAATCAATCTTTGGGTATTCCCCATGGACTGCAGCAGGACCTGAGCCTCATCCTCTGAGGGTTGCTGATCTTCTGCTGAGCCTTGTATTGAACTACACAGCACAGTGCTGAGTGACCCTTCAGAGCAACAGTGCAGGACCTCAGGAGAATACATTTGCTCTTAAAAAGTTTGCAGGTCACTTTTGAAGTAAGGAAGAAGGAAGAAAAAGATTTAATGACTCAAAAAACTGTGCATCAAAAGACTTGAGAAGAAAATATGGCCGACATCATTTCTAAAACGTACAGAAAATCTTTGAAAAGTCAAATTTTTCTTTGTACTTCAAGTTCTTTTGTCTTCAGTGAAGAAAGTACATATGCTGAAAGCACAGGGATAAACTGCAAGATCCCAAAAGAACAATAGCAGAGAATCTGAATGTATTTGAAGCTTTCCTTAAAGGGTGACTTGGAATATGAGACAGCATCTCAATGATCCAACAGTGAAAACTCCTTTTGTATTTTTCTCCTTCTCTTCTCTTGAATCATGTCCCTGATCCCTCAAATCAGTTAGTCTAGCCTTTACAGGAAAATTCAGATTTGTGCATACTTGGAGTTCTATATGGGCCTGGATTTTAGAAGACACAAATGCTCTATATCTTTAACCCATGTTCAGCTAACCTTTGTTAGCTCAGAATATTAACAGACAGAAATTGATAGAAGGGAAAAATGGGCTACGGACACTTTTGAACTTTGTAACCTGAATCTAGAATAGTGAGAGAAGAGAATTGTGGTCTTCTTTGTTTAAAAAATACAGAGTCTGATGGTAAAAATTAACTTTGTTTTCTGTGTTCTTATGAAGCAGATACAGAAATTATGATGAACAAGTTGCAATATATCCTTGTATACTTCTGCTCAGTGATAGGACCAAACTGGGGAAAGGCAGAGGAAGGAGGGAGGGCAAGACAAAGCCTGTAACCACTTTTGCGAATAAGGTGGGGTCTTTTAGAACAAGGACTCAAGCAGTGGGAAATGGTGAATAGCAACTGAGTTAACTGAACCATAAATAAATAAAATAAACCAAAACCAAACAATAAATTACACAGAAATTGAAATAAGTGGAGCCCACATGGACATACACACTGAATAAACAGTGAAAACAGAGGGCACACAAAGAAAGTGATGCTAAAGAGGAAGAAAAGAAAAGGCATACTGTTTTAAAATTGATAGGTATGTATAACAAAACCTCATTAAGATTTTATGGAGCTTCACAAGAAAGCCCTGTTCCTGAACCGTGAAATTCACCATTCCTGCAATCTGCAGGAGCAGCTATTCTGACCAAGTAAGTTTGATATGGTCTTGGCCATTAGGATAGGACTCCTGGAATTTGTGTTTAAAAAATCCTCATTAATTGTCACATGACAATAGTGATCTCAGCAAAACAGTTGGAGCTAGAGGTAGAAATAAGTCACATTTTCTGTATTGAAAATACAACCTGTTGCAATACCCACTAAGAAATGCTCCTATATGTAGAAAACAGAAATGTCATTTTAATCACTTAGGAAATGAATACAGTTAATGTGGGGACTTAGGACTCCTTTAGATGATGATATCCTGTTTACTGAGGATAAAGATGCTTAAGAACTGCAGTTCACATTTGTTTAATGCTTAAGTTGAAAAAATATCAGATAAAAAATCTGTGGGGAAAAGAAATTAAAAGTTTATCTCAAGAGCAGAAAACACAATAAAGAAGAGACAGATTCAATTTTAGCATATAAGATAATCGAATATTTTAACTTAACACCTCAGCATGTCAGAGGTGTCTACTCTTTGTCTACTCCCCACTCAACAATTTGATGCTTAACTACTGCTGTGTTTAAAGTATTTAAAATAGGATGTATTGGGATCTCAGGTTTAATCTCTCTAAAATTTAAATTTTGTGATGTTTTCAGATGATTTTCCAAGGCTGTATGCAGGCTTTGGAAGTAAACTTTGGAAAACCACAATTTATTTTCAGTTATTTTAATTCTTGCCTAATGGGCTGTTAAGCTATTTTTTAACACAAAAAGGTTTCCTTTTTAGAGAGGTTCTGTGCCTCTTATTTTCCAGGGCTATATGACCAAGAGCTTTCATGCTAAAAGATGCGGTTGATTGTAAGCATGTAAAGATGTTGTTCACTTGGCTACAGACTCTGAAGCTGAAGCTAAAATGTTGCCAGGAGTTATTTTGGAACTGTTCTTTACTTTGGGCCAGATATTTCAAGATAATAGTTTTTCTGTTTTTCCTCAAAATATATTTCTGGAGATGCAGATGAGTTAAAAGAATGAAATCAATGCACTGAATATTAACACACAACATATTAATGGTATTGTCTTAGGCTATATTTATTTGAAAGGTCAATTCATTAAGAGTTGAAATGCTAATATGTAAATATTAAGCAAAAGGCTTCAAGGGTAGTACTATAATTTCTGATTAATAACAGTGCTACTAATGTGCTTTAATTAACTACAATGTGTGGTTCCTATAGCTCGAAGGTCCGACTCTTCTAAGCAAATTATCATCAGTGAAGTCCAAGGCAGTGCCAAATATAAATTTAATTCATTAAAATGCTACACTTAATGAGAAAAAGGTTATTCTACAGAATTCAGACTGAGTGCACATATTAGCTTTAGCAACTGACAAACCTTCTCTAATCTTACAACAATTTTTTAACATTAAATTCTCTGCAATACATTCCTCCTCACTGAAGTTTCAACCAAATGAAAATGCAGAGGCGAATCAGAAGTAAATCAGAAACACAAGTGTGATTCTCCCTCTTCTTCTAGAAGCCTCTAGAAACCCTCCTTGAACATATTAATACATGTGGTGAGCAGGAGGAGTAGATAATACTGTAGCCACATTGTTTACTGGGTCATCTAGGGACTCTCTAACAGAAACAGGATTTGCAGGACAGAAGAATGTTAAGGGAAAACACAGAGCTACTTGACTTTTGCCAGCCTGATTATAGGTTTGATACTGATTTGAAAGCTTGATGCCTAGAAGGAGCCTGGTCCTCCAGTCCTTGACTACAGTTAGTAGTAGTGAATTCTACTGAATTCTGGTAGCATGATGCCATGATGAAGATAAATGTCTTCAGATTAAGTTGTGCATTCAGCCAATGCTACGCATGGCGTGCTCAGCAAATACACTTCCACCCAGTGATATAGCTCCAGGAGATGTCTGGTCTGTTCTGGGCCAGTTGGATTTTTATGATTCATGTATGCTTTCTAATACAGGATGATTGGATCAGCAAAATGGCCAGAGAAGGAGCTACACGGTCCCTTTCCTAATCACAGATGGAAAAATCCCTTTCTGGCATTGGAATGAATTTGTGTATCAAGAAGCAAATGAGTCCAGAAATGCTCGCAGGCTATGAACCAATTTGACTTTTGGGAGGAGAGACTGTCAATGCATACAAATGCAACAACACCAGCAAAATACTGCCTTACCTTCCTATCTCAAGAAACCCTGTGGATAGATTTAGGCTTAACCAGTTGCTTCAAAGCCAATTGTTGATTTTAACCAGACAGTAAGACAACTCAATAACAGAGAGCTGGAATCTGCCATGATGGATTTTCAACCAGATGGCCAACAGAACCAGGTGCCCAGACCTTGAACTGGGCAACAGAAACATGTCTTTAGTTCCTCAGACTTGCTGGTTTCTCTCCACAATCAAATATGACCTAGATTGCAATCCAAATGGCTTCCTTGTAGTAGCACATGTGCATTTTGAAGGAGACAAAGAGAAACTGTAATCGCTATGTTGCTAGATAAATGTACAACTTTATGGAACTTGTAAACATATGGCATCTGCTTGATCTTCATGCACAGTTCAGTCCTGGCATCCATAAGACCCGCTCTGAGGCACAGGAAACAAAACAGCAGTAAAAGATAGACAGAGTAATGCTCTAATCTGCCTCCCTGCCCAAGTAATTGCAAAATTAGAGCTTGTTTTTCTGTTTCCCTTGTGCTCCCAACCATACCTTGATCAGTGCCCCTCTATTTGCTGCCTTTCGATACTTAAAGGGGTCTTATAAGAAAAAACGGAACAGACATTTCAGTAGAGGCTGTTGTGACAGGACAAGGAGTAATTGGTTAAAACTAAAAGAGGGTAGATTTAGACTAACTGTAAGGAAGAAATTTTCTGTGATGAAGGTGAAAACACTGGAAGAGATTGTTCAGAGAAGTGGTAGATACCTCATCCCTGGAAACACTCAAAGCCAGGCTGAATGGGGCTCTGAGCAATCTGATCTAGTTGAAGATGTCCCTGTTCATTGAAGAGACTTTGGACTAGAG
The DNA here is from genome assembly GCA_013400915.1 of Pardalotus punctatus. Lineage (NCBI taxonomy): Eukaryota > Metazoa > Chordata > Aves > Passeriformes > Pardalotidae > Pardalotus > Pardalotus punctatus. The sequence goes on from VZTX01024689.1 coordinate 499,321, forward strand.
ATCTCTAGAGTCTCTTCCAACCCAAACCATTCTATGACTGTTGATTCTATTTCTCAGATGTCCTTAGGTCTGAGTGGAGCATGGAAAAGAGATTAATACAATTGTCTTTTCATGAAATATTGATTTAATTGATGATGCATTTCACTCTGGAAAACAGCTTCCTAACACTCTTACAGAGCAAATGGTCATATTTTTAAATTATGTTTTGGTATCTACAATTGCAATTTTTACACCTCCATGCATCACTTCTAGTTTCAGTGGAAAATAAAGGTATCTTTTTGAAAATCTTACTGATACTGAAATATGTTGAGAAACTAGGTTTTTCTGGGGCGACAAACATTATTCCTTTTTCCTCAGCTACACAATTAGCAACCTTTAATGCCAGTAGTTGACAAGGAGCACAATCTGAAACAGATGGCCTGCTTATTGTGCTGTTGCTTTCCTCCTAGTCAGGTTACTTTGCCCCAGATGTCTTTTTAAGAGCTCCTTTGAGAGATGCCTGCTCTCGTTTAAGCTGCAAGAGTTTTCTGAGAAAGAGAAAATGCTGGGATAAACTGTGAGTAGAGAGATACTTTGGAAAAAAATGAAAAATATGTTTAAATTCCTATGTTTTCTATAGCACTATGCAGGGTTAAGAAGAAGGCTAAAATTCATTGATGATTCCTCAGACGTGCTCTTTCCTGTGGTCACTTTCCCTTGCTATCTCAGAGTTTTCTAAAGAAAACATACTCTCTTGTAGTGGACAGCTGGGTGGAAACTAATCATTTTTGTGGGTATAAATTCATAAGTGAGGAACAGCAAAACATGGTGATAAAACATGTATACAAGAGAGGATATTTATGGAGTCAATATGCTCAGATTACTTAACCTTGTAAGACAAAATTCAGATAGAGAAAAGGTTGTAGGCAAGGGAAAATGTGTCCATGTATTACAGCATTGTCTCAATCCAAACTGAGAGCTGCAATAAATTAAGAACAAACCTTCCAAAAACCTTCATCAGACACTGAGCTGCATTTTTTAAATGACTGATAAACAATTACAAAGCTGCTGTCATACCTCTAGAATCATAATTCAATATGTATGCCTAGAGTACTGTTTAAATCACCAGTTCATATCAGGAAAAATAAATGTCTCAATTCTCATATGGCCCTGAGTTTTCCTCCTTTGTTTCATTTCTACTCAGAGTATTCTCCCTCAGCTCTTTGAACACTGGCTAACAAGCCAAGGAAGCTTCTCACCTACAAGCTAGAGAAGAATGGCTGGAAATCTCTGGGCATGTGTTCTGGAGGGGCAACTGAATTGCTATTCACAGGTGCCAAATGCCCCAAGGAAACCCTGACCACTGAAGTGAATTTAGAGCCAGCCTCCTGAAGAAAATATTGACAGCTTCTTCCAGAGAAGCATGCAAAGAAGCATGACATTTTTGGACAAATATTTATTGCTCAACAGCAGCTGGCAAATTTCTCTCATCTGATTTGGCTGGCTGCTTCACGTTGGAAATCAATAGCAGACTGGAGATACTTCACTCCATTAGGTGCAATATAAAAAAACCCACCATCATTGAAGTCAGAGATTGCATAAAAGCCTCATTTGAATGTGGGTTCTATTTTAAAAGCCAAGTTACAGCCCAAACACTACATGTCTGTAATTCACATCTAGCTACAACAATAGGTGATGAAGTGTATTTAGTCATCCAGTGTGCAGCTGCTGTTGTGATCCTGGAAGCTATTGGGGAGCTAATGGCATTAGTTGGTTAGCATGCTGTCTGACTAAAGCTCATCATAGCATGGCTAGTACACAAATGATGCAGCAAACTGGTGACTTTGATGCAGCACCGATGAAAAACCTAGTCCAAAAACACGCCATATCTGACCTGTCAAAAGTTCCAGGGAAATATGTTATGGAAAAGAGAATATGGGAGCCTAGTACTTTTTGAACAAATTTACCCAGAGCTCAGAAAAGCTTGTCTTTGAATCTGGTAAAAAGAGGTTTTTAGGCTGAGTGATGGGGGTTCTTCTTGGTAGTTAGAAAAAACAAACAAACAAAAAAAAAAAAAAAACAACCCAAAAACAAAAAAACCCAACTTAGTAACAATGTTTGATAGAAGAAAATTGAACTTATCAAAGCCCTAGGAACTACCTTCCTAGAGTTAAAAGATCGCTGTTTTGATGGTGGCCATACTGCAGAATTTTTGCATTCGCAGTACTCCAGAATATTGTGAATGGAAAAGAGGAGGTTTCACAACCAACTTCCGCTCAAATAGCCAAAGAAACTTTTTATTCTGCTCAGGAAGAAGAAAAATGCAGGGGAAAATTAAATTGTCCGAAACAGATCAAATATTTCATCAAGTTAAATCCTACTCTAAACAGGAGGCTTGGAGTCATGGTTGAAGTTCTTCTCAATCTCCAGCTGCTTTGCACTTTGATTGATTCCTAGATGTTTTGTGCCCAAATAGTCAGGATTTAAGATTTGTGTTCACCCTTAATGTCACAGTTGTCTTGGACATTAGAGGGTGAGGACCACATCTGATTTATCTTGTAATTCACTCATTATTAATTCAGTCAATGAGATTAAAGCCAGCCCTGCTTAGTCCTTGTACCTGTCCTTTATTTCTTTATAGAACAATTTTCCTCCAGAAACATCAAACTTACAATGGTCTGCAACTTAGATAACAGTAACTCATCCAAATCATTAGGGACATCAGACCCACTTACTTCAGGGAGCTTTGAGAAGCAGTCCCTCAGATCTTAGGTAAGTGAAAATGGTGAAAGGCCACTGTGGTGACAAAAGATCAGGATGGACAGCAAGAAAATGAGCTGGCATATTCACAACTTTCAGTTAACATAAGATTCAAACTGCACTCTTATGGTGCAAAGATTTTATTAGTTGCAATGGTCTTATCTTGAGCTCTGTTTGCATTTCAATATACGGTAGATGTAGACTGAATGTTTTTCAGTGAGTTTGTATAATAGGCCATTTTTCTGTTTCCTTTCTCTCAGAGCCTCATATTTTTTTGAGATAAATGTATTAAATCTTTCCTGAGAAAAGCAAAGGAGATATGGAAACAGGGAATAGATAAAAGGCTTGAATGAAGCAGGCTGTCATTTTTTTTTAATGTTCAATTGCCATAAAAACATACTGGATGTTAGGTTGCCAATTTTATTTATGTCCTGACCTGTTACTAAAAACATATGATTAACACCTGCATTGGGCAAAATAATGTGTGGGTGTGAATTCAGTAAGTATAACCAACTAAACAAAAATGGCTAAATAAGCCATATGCTGCAGCAAAGAAGTCACTGTAGTTCAGAGAAGTCTCCTATGCCATCAGCTGTTCATTCTGCTCTCTTCCAGTCTAGATTAAAATCAATGAAAAAGTGGCTTCAAAGGAACCTTTATCCTTTCACACGTTTTGACCAGTATTGGTGTTCTGAGTCTTAACTCTGTTGTCGAAACTCATTGATTGCAGTCCTTCAGCTGACAAATAAACAACCTCCTAGACACTACGTCTGCTTTATTAGGGCACTTATCTAATAATTTTACCTGCACATTTACATTCTTCACAGTGCTGCTTTTTTAGAACTCTCTTCTGAGTCTGAGCACATCTTCAGAGTACAGCTTGTGTGCCTGATCAAAACCTTTGTGCACTTTGTGCATATTTTGGTAAACACAATCAGAATGGATTTTCAAAATTAATTTGAGATTATTTGTTTTCTGCATAAGAAACCATAAAATGTTCTTGTTCTGTTGGCTGAAAGGAGACAACACCAAAGAATAACTGGAATCTAAACTGGAAAACACAGAATTGCAAGTACTCCCTATTTTTTAACTGTAAGGAAAGGAAAAACATCTGGAAAGGTTGAAACTGATGATAAAGGACATCATCAAACTCAGTGAAGAGTCTCTAGATTCATTATCTTTTTACTATTTGTGTGTCTCTAATACATGTAGAATGGTACTGTGTCTGTCTTTCTGTCAGAGAGTCTAATAAATTATTCAGAGGGAGGGTGAATCCAGAGAAGACTGCCTTCAAAAAATGTTCAATATGTTCAATATCCTTATGATGCTTTGGATTACTAAAAAAAACAAACAAACAACAACAACAACAAGAACAACAACAACAAAAGAGAAGGGGTACAGAAAGTGAAAGAGGGAGCAGAAGGGGTTGGACTTCATGGAACAACTCATCAACTTCCAAAACACCCAGTCATAGTCAGGTTCTGAAACTCTGGCATGAGTTATATTTATTTGCAGTTCAGGTTGGTGAAGTTTGCCTGTTGATGTGAGAAACTGATAGGTTTGCTCTGAAATTTGTGAAGCTTTCACTATCATGATACATCAAATACTACTGGCAAAATCTTGCTTGTGTTCTGGAGTAGTAGTAGGGGAAGGTTTGACTCCAGCTTCTAAGCCTCTGGAAAACTGTTAGTTTTGCTCTAGTGTTAATCTTCCTACTGTTTTTGTGCTAATAAATTAAGTAGCCCAGGCAGAAATCACCACCACACTCAACAACAGGTGATAGTCCCAGCTCTGAAAAGACATTGTCTTATTATTGAGATGATGCACAACAGCATATTCACACTGAGGGTATAAGCATTTTGAGATGCACACCATCTGTTCCTGCATACCTTGTCCACACTTGAGAAACTGCTGTCATAACAATAGTTTTAAGAATAATGGATTATTAAATGGGTTAAGCTAAACCTTTCAACAGTGTCAGTCAAAGCCATAAATCCCCCCCAAAAAAAGAAGCTTTCAGGACTCTTCATGCCTCAAAGATTTCAGGTTGACTCTCACAGTGGTTCTCAGATTAATAATCCCACCCGTCAACATGCTTGTTTCACTTGTTTTAGATCTGCGACAAGGCATCTTGTCTCAAACACAACTCTAAGAATGTTTTAAAAATTCAGCCAAGAAAGTACTTTTCATTTTTCAACCTCATGGTCTTTTTCATGATCTCAGATCCTGAGGCTTTACAGCTGCTAAAAAGTTGCAGAATTCAATTGGGCAAGAGGAGAATACCATAATATCCACCAGAGTCCAGTATCACCGAGTATTTCAACGCTGAGCAAGAGTCACTATTGGGTGTTGTGTGGGTCTTCTAGAAACATGTCTCTACCCCAACAGATCTTGATAGTTTTAGAATTGTAACCTAAATTTGACTGACATTTCCTAGGTAACTGTACTTTGGAAACCCTGGAGTACAAATAAAAAACCCAAAGCCATAAAGAAATAAAAAACAAACAAAAAAATTTGCATTGAGGTAATGAAATTAATTTTCCTATGTTCATTTTTGTTTTCTTCTGAAAAGAGTAACAAGGAGCAAACCATGATCATTTCCAATTTTTGAGATAACACCTGCTTGGAATTATGCCCGCCCTGATCAAATGGTCTGCCTCTCATTTAAATACATTCTCCTTTCCCAGGAACAATATGCTCTTTTTAAAAGAAAAATATTCTTTACCTGTAGCATGTGGCAATAAAAACACATCAAATCAGCTCACTTTATGCCAAAACCAAAGAATTAATTGTTTTCAGTAATATACTCATACATCCACACTAATAAAAAAAAAAATTGTTGGCCCCACGAGTTTTAAAGCTCTAGAGCATTTATTTTGTTCATTAAGAAGGAGTCAGACCTATAAAAGTATTCAAACTGTATTGTTAAAGAAATAAAAACAAACACTTACTTGCTAAATGATGGAGGTGTAAATGAAACTATTAAATAGGTTGATGGCTAAATGACATACAGATTTTGAATGTTAGGGTAAAATAAACTGGAAACTCCTACCCGCTTTGTAAACCTACTCCATAACCCCAACTGTAACCACACCTTCACTTGCAGTGTAGAGACAGACTAAGTTTCATATCCATACCTGTCAATATTCTAAGGTCTACTATTCAAACACTACACAAAGACATTAGGCACAACAGAAAAGAGCTGATGAAAGATTCCCAATATTGGCAAATTCTGGTAAAGGACATGAGTAACCATCTGAGTTGAGGCAATTAACAAAATTGGGAAGGGGTCAGAAATGTGAATTCTGTGATCTTCCACGCACAGACTGCTCTAGCTGATACTGATATCAGAAATCAGTTTCCTTGAATGTCAATTTCCTTTCCCAGATTAGCTCTGGAGCAGGGGAAATGTAAAATGTAACAGAATCAGCATAATCTCCCTGCACCCAATTGTGCCAATGAGTTAGGATCAGCCTAGTACGGGCTGAGCCTGTATTCAGACTGAGTACGGTTATTTCCAGCAACCAGTATGTGTGGCACTGATATTTGGATATTAGGGAGCAAAGTGCCAAAGGACAGCCTCTGGATAAGTCTCCAACCACAGTCAATCACGGCTGCATCCAAAACAACTTTCTCAGTTTCATTGGGTGCTTATGCACAAGCTTCCAGCCTGTGATGTGTTTTCCTTTTCCAAACAAATGGTTCAGAAGGTAAAAGATTATTGGAGTAGATGGCTAAAAAGCATTGTAATTTTTTTAAAACTGTACTAAAATGAGAAGACATCAAAAGCGTTCATAGCACAAAGATAATTCCTTTAGCAACTACATAATCCTGGAGTTTATTTCAATCTTTTCCACTTACTTATCCCAAAAATAAACCCTGCATTTTTTCTGAAAATTGTATTCTTTACATTGCTTATTCACTTGATCTAACCTCAGCTCTAACTTTGACTCAGGTCAAATATAATGCTTAGTGCTAAGAAAGTGATTTTGGTTTGAAGTCTCAATCTGCTTTGCAAACATTAACAAACTCAGTCCATTCTATTTCCAAAAGTCAAGCATTATTTGAGGAATTAAGAAAGTTACTGTGAGAGCCTGGAAGTGAAAACTGATGAAATCACTTCCAGGACCCATATCTTAAACAAAAGACAACCTAGTTAGGACGGCCTTTTTTCTTGGGGTTGTTGGTTGGGTTTTTTAAGGGTATAAGACCCATTGTGTTATGCAGGAACAAAACTGAGCTAAATCATCTCTTATGCTGTTCTTGTAACTGAAGTGAGACTTCATTTAAGTGCTAATCAGACAGTGTTCAATAGTATTTCACTGGTAAAATGTTGTCTTGTCTGTTCTAGAATGTTTTGATTTTTGCTTCCTTCTTTCGATAAAAAGAATTTTACAGTGATTTGATAAAAAAATTAAGTATTTCATGTTGATTTTCTCAGTTCTCTGCTGTCTCTTTTTATTTTTGGAGAAAAGTGAACACATTTAGAATAGATGTTACCTCAGAAATATGAATTTTTAAGATTTAGTAGTCAAATGTCTGGTTTTAATACAGACCTTCTGACATTTCAGTATTAATTTGCTTGGGAATGGTTTTCTTCACTTCAAAATTCATAATTTATGCAGAGCAGGAAAATATCATGACAGAATTGGGATGTTCTTCAAAATACAAGTTCTACTTTAGTGAAGACCGTGTACTCATTTCATTTTAAGAGTCTTGTAATCAGGTCCTATAACAAGCTTTATGTGCTTTGTCTGTTTTGATTCTAAACACATTTACATGCTGTCTCCATTTCCAAGCAGAGCTGGAATAGCTTTGATGGCATCCCTAACACAAAAGGAATAGAGGCAGGATGGGAAGTGATGGAAGACAAAAATGAAAGGGTACATTTTTTAATCCAAATTAGTGAAACAACTGCCTTGTCTGCTCCAGACCAAGTAAGGGTGTTCCAATGGTATGTACAGGATGGTATGAGATCCTATTTGGAGAACCACTACAGAATGTAGTTCATGTGCAAGTATGATGTTTCCATTGGCATATGCTAAAACTCTCTTAGCTGCTGTAAAGAAAAAGTTTCTTTCTGTCTATTTTTAAACTTTCAGTTAAGTTGCTTTTAAAATATGGATATAAACATATTAATATTCATTCTAATATGGAAATATTTCTACAGTTGTTGGATGAGAGTGTTTGGTTTTATAGAGATTTGTCAAATGCACATGATTTTAGTAAAGTATATGCAATGAACTAAACTAATACAGGTCTAACCCTAGTTTAGAGGTGCCAAAAAATCATTGAAACGGGGTCCCATCTGGCATAAGTGTTCAGTCTCCAAAGCCTTTCCTACCTTAAGTGGGAGTTATGTTGTTCCGTCCTCTTATAATTCCTAAGAAACTGAAATCTTGATTACTGTGTCAAAGGCTGTGCCAAAATGCCAGTTGTTTAAAAGGACAGAGATTACTTCAATTTCATATTGAAATATAATGGCTTGGTTGATACAAAAACAGCATGGCACATTTACTTGGTCCAAGTAAGTGAAGGAACATCAGGGCACACTTACTTAAAAAAGAAAATAGCTCAAGAATGTGACTAGAAAATATGAAAATAAACAGGCATGTCAGCCAGTTGAGACATTTCTGGAAGGAAGTGGGTCAGACATCACCAAAACATATGGGATCAGTCTTAAGTGTGAAGTATTTATAATCAAGAAATGAGCTTCACAGCACCTCCCATGTTCACCAGGGATCACAGTGCGACTGGAACTGACACACTGATTTTTAACAGTTGCATGAAGCAGAGTGCATTGAAAAACAGCAGGTACAGATATGTGTGGGAAGACTGAGTGCAAACCTAAATGGTGCGATTTTTTTTACAAAGTGCTAAATGTACACAAATGTCCTGAGATTCAATGATGTTTAAAGACTTGGATCAGATAATGAAGGCACCTGATTTTATAGGCAGAGGAGTGGATGCCAGTTCTCTAAAAATATCTCTAATATTTCTGCTGACATATTTGTAATAGAAAAAATACACATGGGGTACTCCCTTGCAGTACCTGAAAAGATTTGTACATGAAAGTATGTCAGATGTTTTCTGCCCAACTCCACATTTTCTACACTTTTCCTTCCCATGGTTAATCTCCTTTAATATCAATGGCTTTAAAGTCTGAATAGCCTTTTCTCATTAAAACTTTTATCCAGTTGGAATCATTGAAAAGCTAATTTTTAAAGGTCATGGTGTATCAGATTAGCATCATGTGCACACAGTCAAACATGAGGTATCCATAGAGGCAACAAGACTTAGGAAAGGTGAAGGTTTCTGTTTTGATTTGACCCTGACATGACATTAATCCCAGCTAGACACCAACTAATATTCAGGTAGGGAGGAGCAGAAGCCACAAAAGTGCACAGTCTTGACAGAACTTATGACCCAGTGGAAGACCCATTTTAGTGCTGAAACACTGTTTTTCCCAAGCAAAGTAAAGTCTGGGAAAAAACCAAAAATTAAGGAAGCATGCAAGGAGAATAAACAATGTTCATTTGCAGTTAGAAGACCACACAAGGGAGATTTGTATTCAGGCAGTACAAAGGAATAGAAGAATTTCAAAACAATAAAAAAGAAAACAAGTGTGACTATTTTCTTTTTGTGTTATCCTGTGACACAGGAATAGGAATATCCACTGAGCTCATCACCCTACAGGATGATTGGTAGCTTATAAGCCAATTTAGAATTTGAGAGCTTATATAGTCTGTACAATTCCCTGTGCAAATGTTCAGTGCTGCCCATAATGCCCTTTAATATCTTGCAGGTTTTGTCCAGATATTGGGGTAGAGATAGGGATATCTGAGGGTGTCTTTCAGTTGGCCTCCCTTTGAGAACAATAAAGCATGGAATGACAGCACACATAACCCCCAGGTATGTCCAAGGTGCAGATCATTAATGCAGGCTGCATGGAGAGGCGCTCCCCCTTGCAGACTATAATGCTTTGGATGTGGAGATAAACTTCCGGTTTCTTTTCATCTCTGGAGCTCTTTCTGTACTCCCAAAACACTATTCCTTGGCCTGTGTACACTGTTAATACTATTTCCATATAATTAACAGAGGAAGATTACCCAAAGGTAAAAAATAGCTTTTCCATTCAAGATAATTTTTAAGACTTTGCTTCTTTCTCTATGGGATCTTAGTATTAGCTTTCTCAGAGGCAATCTTAAGCTGAGTGTTTTGAGAGATATCCAGATAACTTCATCCTTCAAAAGAAAAATTCCTTGGTACCAACAGAGTACAAATAAAAAGTCTGGGGAAGAGGAAGAGCCCCATTAGAAGAGTTTGATTTTAATAAGAGGATGATGAAGTTAATTAAAGCTCGGTGTCCATAAGCAAAAAGAAGAAGAAGAAGGAGCTTTGGGGTTTTTCCTTTAGCTTTTCTCCAGCTGTTACTATCTCCAAGCCAAATACATGAGCCAAAATTATACAAGCTGGCAGCTTTTTTATAGCAAGGGGATCATCTGTTAAATGGTTAGGTTGGGTTTGTTTTGCCATAATAAGATTGGGAGTATAGTTTCTAAGTTTTCTGCAGGAATTTAGCCAAAAGTTCTCACTGCTTTTTTAGCCTCTCTTTTCATTTTCCTGCCCATAAATTATACAATGAAATCCCTCTCCCTCAGAGCTACTCTCATCTCTAGAGTTAGTCATCAGTTTCTTCTTTGCCTGTACCAACTTTAACCTTTCTAAACACCTTGTAAGTTCTGTGCTTTCATTAATAAGGTGATTATGCTTTTAAAAAATCCACCTATTTGTGTCCTAGACAATAGGCATTTGTGCATGCAAATTAGCTAATAATTGGCCAGGTTTTAAATAGATGCTAAGACCCAAAATTTAATGGGAACATAATAAATCTTTCACTATTTCACCTATTACTAATACTTTCCAGGCCACCCACTTTTCAAAGATTCAGACCAGGTGCCTCAAAACACAAGTATTATCTGTATTCTAGACTAATCAGAGTAGTGAGTTTGCAATTAGGCCCAAACTCTCTCAGGCATCCTCAGTGACTGTCTGTTGTGATTGTCATAAACTTGGCTTGTTTCTGAAATAAGTCCTTTGGAGAATTATCTCACACATGGTATCATTCTTGTGGATAGTGCTGTTTTCCTCAAGAATCGGATTCATTACCCTGCGTGCAACAAGCCAATAACTACACATTCAATAGTGACATTGATTATTTATTTCAGAGTTGTGCAAGGCTTGGTGCTCAGTGGTATTCCACAAATCAAGCACACCCACTCTCAAAACTTTTTACTATTTAGACATTTAGGAATTACTGTTCATTGGCTACAAGTTACATTAGATAGTTCTCTTATTATTTAGTATTCTGTGTTCCACTGGTTAAAGATTCTCTCACTTCTCATGCTAATTAGTCCCTGTGCTCAATTTTTCTCTTCTCTTGGATCAGTGGGTTTCTTGGGTCAGTTGTCTGTGAGTCAGTGGTTGCGATCTGCTCCTACCAGACTGATCTTTCCTCCAATTGGAGCTAATTTCAGCACAATTGCTGAGTTGGGTTTGTTAGTTTCTTCCTTATCTTGTGAGTACTGCCAGATGTCCTTGCAGTCTGTGAATTCTAAATTCTTTGTGTCCACAATCAGTGGGCATCCTTCTTCTCAAGCTTTGTTAATTTCTCCCTAGGTCTGAGATCCTTGAAGCATGTCCAGCCCTAAACCTCTACTAGGCAATTCTACCAACAAGTAATTTTGTTTTTCTAGCACATGCACATCATTTAGAGTTTGTTAAATGCTATCTGTTTCACAGATTAAATATCTGTTCTTGTTGATTAGTCTTGAAAGCACACAAAGATCAAATATTAAAAAACATCCTTTCTCAAGAAAATTTTACATATTCCAATTTTTACAGCAGTGTGAATACAGCACATATGCCTAGCTGATAAGTCAAGTAGCCATATATTTTCCCTTTAGCTAAATCATGCCATAAACAGGTTGGCATTGTTTGGAAGTTTTAAATCACTGTATATTTAAGATCTGGTTCTCCAAAGGGTTGAGAAATTCTTGAAAAGGCTGAATGTACTGAGACTTACTCAACAGAAAGAAAATTTATATATTTACTTCTGACCTGCATGCTCTTGGCCCCATAAAGTAATTTGATGCTAAAAGAAATTCCTCAGATCAGTGGGTTTCCTGCTTCCACTTCAAAATGCATAAAGTAAAAACAAATCAGGTCTGTGGTCTGCCGGCTGTCTCTTTCTTTTAATGAATATTCCTCTCCATCTATGTTTTGTTTGGCCAAGACAGTTTAATCTCAAGTTGGAATTAACAGTCAACACCTCACTTTCCCACATTTGCCCTTCCTGCTGATTCACCTCATTCTGACACATTGATATCTGAGGAGTTTCAAGGGTTAAAACACTGACTGATATCGTCCAACAACTGCTGGGAGAAATGCTTTAGCTGGGCTGTACTTTCAAATACAAACTATTCAACCAGCAGCTGTACAATAAACAAATTAATTAATCAGGATCTCTAAGGTTTGCACAGCAAGGGACCTAATTCAGTCTTAACTAGGATCATTCCCAAGTTAGTAACAGGCAAGAAGAAAATCAGGAATTCCACTAAATTCTCTTCCTGTTAGTCCTCAACTCCAATAGAAGTCAACAAAATGGACAATAAATCTCAGACTAAGAAGGTGGTTGGAGGAGTATAGACAAACAAGGTGATTCTAAAAGGATGGCAACAGAAAAGACAACTTCTTGTACCCCCAGCTGTAAATAACCTAGGCAGCAGATTATTTTATAGTACAACACAGAAGATCAAGCTGTTTCTTAATACCTCCTTAAAAATCAGAGTTGCTTACCATTGAAAAAAATGAATGATGGTATTGTGTAGGAAGCTGGGAGAAGACTTTAACCCTCATAAACTACATTGGTATTCATTAGGGTCCATTAGGGTTCTTGGAGAGGAGGGACTAATCATCATGGGTGAAATGGCAAAAACTCAGTCTGAGCTCTAAGTTATTCAGACATCTGGAGTTCTAACAAAAGTCACTGAAAACAGGGAAAGTAGTTCACAGAGCTGAAACTATAAAAATAAATAAATAAATTGAGCAAACAACAAACTGGGCAGTATCCTGAGTGTGCCTAAAGAAAAAGTTTTTACAAAGTCAAAGCACTGGAAGACAAGGGTATAAATAAGGAAAGAGGTGTTCTTTCCACACAACCTTCACCTTGAGATTTTCCAGAAACCTCGTAGTTACTCTCTGATTTTGTTTCCACTTCTGTAAGACCAAGACATCAATGAGACATGGATTCTGGAAGGCTACATCTCTGAGATTTAATGAAGAGAGTCTTAATAATAATACCTAATATCAGCAACAGTGCAGCATTTCATCAAAAGCAAACTTGACTTTCAGCCAAACTTTCACGTCACCATAAAAACTACATAAATAAACATAAATAACATAAAGTCTGAGTTAATTTTCTCTCATTTAGGACATCACTGAAAACATGGCCCATTCTGGAAAAGAAAAGCAGAGAGGTCCTGGGTGCTTCTTAGAATTTTATTTTTTTTTTGGTAAGGTGAATGAAAGTTTGAGGCTGTCAGCATAATATAGTAAGGAATCCCATTGTCAGGAACTCATTGGCCTCCACATCAATATTTATAATATATTACTAAGCCTATACCCTTGCTGATTTCACATCAATGCTCAATTTTTTCAATGATAAATTAATCATCCAGCTTGAAGTACTGCAAAGTATTCTAGGGAGTTTATAAATAACTCCTTCCATCAGATTTTCAGATCATACAACATCATCAGGACCAGTAGAGTCATGCCAACATTGGATTTGGCTTGTAACCCCTGCCTCAAGGAACAAACAGAGTCAATTCCACAAAACAGCAAAAGACTGGTCAAAGAGCTTGGGACAGAAGAAGTTATAAACAACCAGATTTTAAATAAGTAGATTGGTTGCTTTCATTTTTCTGTCACAATTATAATTACTGGTTTCTCAATCCTAACATTGTGGCAATGGAGAGAATGTCACTCCATACCAATCTAATGTGCTATACAGCTAATACTATTTGAGAACTAATCCAAAAGCAGAAAGGCAACCCCTGGTGGCACAGCTTACCATTCTGTGTTACGTTCTTATTTTGTCATCTGTATTAGAGGAATTGTAACCCTCCTTTTCCCCATATCCCCAGATTAGTATAACTTTCTGTCATAGTTTCAAATGTGTAGGGCTGCAAAATCAAATCATGCTGCAAATCCACAACCACACCCTTTTTTTCTAAGGTTGGCCTTGACCTATAACATATAAAGTATATGCAGATTGCTGGAGGGAAGGAAGGCAGTTTATTGCTATAGAGGAGTGTATTTACAATGTGGAAGCAGGTACAGATCTACTTTGTTCCATGGATTTCTTCCCGAATTCAGCTGATACAGCAAATGATCACTGCAAAGTGATGGCATCACCAGCATTTTTGAATGTGTCCAAGTAAATAGTACACAAAAATAAAAGTAATAAATAAGAGGCAATAAAAGAGGCAGTTAATTTTTGTGACAAGGAAGCAGTGTTATCAGCCTGAAAGCATTCAAGTTCCATAAGTGGAATGGTACGCAGGGGTGGCTAAAACACTGACCCAGGAACCAGAGTAGGGCACAAGAACACAAAGTCGGTTATAAGGATTCAGTATAAGGCGTTCTTCCCATCCTTTACTAGTCATTATCTCTTTTAGGATTGTCTTTCACTATCTGTTCACATCAGAGTGTCCCAAGCACAATGGTGTTCCACTTGTAACCTCTTAACACCTACACAAAAAGTAAGAGGCTCCAAGTCTTCTTGTAGATCTAAATCAGAAATATATCAGCAAAAGTTAAAAGAAAAACCTGACCTGACATGAATGTTTCCCGGAGAAAGGAATTAAGATGTCACTTTATTATCATTCATCAATGCCAAATTCCCTTGCACTAAATTCATAACTTACAATGTGTTGTTTCAAGACAGTGTGAATAATGAGATGAAGATTTTAGATAGAAATGGATGCCTAGTATTTAGTTTTATCCTCAAAAAATGTAATAATCATCTCTTTCAAAGATAAATTAGAATGACTGACCATCCACTGAGAACACTGTAATTGATTCATGTAATGAAAGACGTAGTAAGGGGAAGAATTCGACAATGATGAAAATAGGTTGAGCCTAGCCTGCAAACATGGAACCAGCAAAAGAAACACGAGGTCAGAATATTATTCAGATTACTCTGATGAGGCTTATAACTCAACCCATAAATTTAAGATATGCTGTGCACCAATTATTTTGATTTTTTTTTTTAAATCAAAGAAATTTGATTTTAGGAAGACATTTTTTGCAGAGAGTATGGTGAGACACTGGAACAAGTTTCCCAGAGAATTTTTAGTTTCTCCATCTCTGGAATTGTTCAAGGCTGAGTTGGATGAGGCTTTGAGCAACCTGTTGCCACTCAAAGGCATCCCTCTCCATGGCAGGGGGTTGGAACTATGTGATCTTTTAAGTCACTTCAACCCAAACTATTCTATGATCTTATACTGCTTTTGAAATGAAACATCTAAGAAATGATAAAAATGTAAACTCCATGCACTGCTGGTTGCTGAAGGATTTAGTCAACGTTTTACTAATATTCCCACATCCTCTCTTTCTTAACTAAGTTGGACTTTTCACAGTAAAATCAGTGGATGTTTCTAACCTCTAATAATGACTCTCCTCCTGGAGTGAAGTATTTGGAGATATACCTATGGTTGGCATTTCACTTAATTTCACTTTAAAAATATTTTTTTCTTCTTTAAGGACAAAAAAGTTTTAAGTTTGTACTATTGGTCAAAGAAAGGGGCAGAGCAAAACCACATAACAGAATACTTTATCTGGTCTGTCTATGAGTGTTGTCTCATAACCCTGGTTTATAAAAATATTATAAAATCCACCAAAATTTTTGGAGTTCAATTAGACTCACCTCTGCCATATGTGAAGAGTTTTTCTGGTTAATACTGTCAGACAAATTCCTTCTCCTCCCTCCTCTGCATTGAGAGAAATGTTCTATGGTTTGGGGTTTTTTTAATACAATGATTAAATGTTTTGGAGCTTGGTACCGGTGATCCCAAACCCCAGATTTAAAAAGTTCCAAGACACAGCAGTGTGGAGTGCACTGATTCAAGGCAGTTTCTTTTCAAATAATTTTTAACTCTGAGCAAATGTTAATAACAGGAATTGAAAGCTCTTTTTCATCTTCCCACTTCCCTATCTCTCATTATAATAACTGGCAGCATCACTTTCCAGGTACCATCTCTTGTATTGACTAAACTATTATAAGATCTTTCAATCCTTTGGATGTTTAAATTCCCTCCCAAAGTTATTACAACATGCAAATACCAGGCTGGTTTTCCTGTTACACTAGAACTTGCATTTCAGATCAACCGTCAGCTGATCTCATGAGTTAATTAAAGGGTATGAAATGAACAGATTACTTTCTTTTATTATGAATTCCTATTCAATAAATCCTGACTGAGCTTGGGGTGACTGAAAACTGCTTCCACTTTGAAAGTTGCCATGCTGTGTGCCATTTGAAGGTATAGCCTTCAAGTCCTTCAAGGCAAAATTTGTAGCATTGAGCTGATTATATTTAATGAAAAATTCTTCATCCAGAATGTCCTGTGACAACAGAGACAGGGAAAGTTTCAGGAACATCCTTAATGTCTTTCTGACCATACAAAGTATTATTTTTCCAAAATAAAGGTGTGGAAACAGAGGCCCTGCACATAGGATCTGGGAAGTATACCTGCATCTGTAATTTAGATGTAAGCTGGGTAAACCAGTTTGGTATGTAGTAGCAAACCCAGCAATGCATCACCTGCTAGTTTTGACAAAAAGCTCTAACCAGGATTATATGGTTTGGAACAAGAAATAATGGACAGTGTTATTGCTGTTCATCACATTTACATTAGATTGTATATGATACCTACACAGGGACAGCAAGGTAATCAAAGAGATTCAAAATCTGGCACGAAAGGCATAAATCCTCACCACTTGACCTGAAGAAGCAAATCCACTAGATGCACTAGTAGCAGGCTTTTGTAATTCACTACGCCAGCCTCTGGAAGCAAATAAAATCACATGCACCAAACCAGAGAAAAAAGCCAAGCAAGCTCTGCTGAGGCATTCACACCGGGCACTGCAAACTCACAGGTTTTGTTCTGAAGATTCAGATTTAATGTAGACTTAATTGTGCCTTCTTTGAGGCACAAAACTTGGATCTTCATGATTCCTTCAATGTTTAGAAGCTTTAGGAAATATTTGCTCTTCCTGGTCAGAAAAACATCCCACAGCAACTGTACGCTCTACCTTTCACAAGGTGGAATAAATGAGATTTTCAAAACTTACATGAAGAACAACAGCAGGTGCTCTGCTCCTACAGCATCTCTTAGAACTTTTCCTTATCCTAGGACTGAATCTATTCTAAGTCACAGATCACTGTTTTGGGCAGAGGTAATGGACTGTGCCCACTATGCCAGAATGCAGAGTACCCCTGGAGCACTCGGAGTCCATTTGTAGAAATGTCAAAGCAGATACAGAAATAGGTAATTCTTGATCAACACAGGTGAGCCTCTAAACATTTCTCTCCACACAACTCCAGTATGGACCACTTACTCAGTTAACCAGAAAGATCTAACATAATGTCTTCTCTGAAGAAGTGAGAGAATGCAAAACAGTTGTTACCTTCTTTCTCAAGTTGCACATCTGCTCAACTTAATATTCTTGGAGAAGCACACTTTATTCTCCTGGTGGGTCTTATGATCTTATTACACACCAAGCTATAACACCCTGATCTATAACTTCTAAGTCCTTCACAGGCAGGAACCACTGCTTCAGCAATCAAACCCTTGCTTTTATTCTCATGGCATATATTTTTTGCCTGTAAAGTGAACACAAGGTAAGATCAGACACTAATCTTGCAAGTTAAGACTTGAATTCTATGCTACTCTTTGGCACTAGTTTACCTTATGAATTTATGCTTGTTCTTGGCCACTCTCATCACTACTCCTAAGTCAGCTTCTGTGTCACAGAGCTGACAGCAAGCCTGCCCAGCACTCTAAGCCCACAGAGACAGACTCTGAATAACTAAGAAAATGACACTTTGAGTTCATTATATGTTGGTAAAAGCTATTTAGCTCCCACCTTCTGTATCTATGACCAAGGACAGATTTAAATCAAAATAAGCAGTTCAATATTCTAGTATCATTTAACTTAGGACACATTAACATGTGTTTTACATGTGTGTTTTCCTTCCTTAGCATGAGCGATTCCATCAGTTTAATGTCACAGGGAAAGGGAAGATGTCCACATGCAACCAACCACTTTCTATTTATCTATATATCTGATATTTTAGGAAGTCAACTGATTTTACATCCTTATTCTGGAAAAGATATGTCTGTTTATTTATCACTACCATATATAATATGTTGCTTTTTAGTCTGAATCCTATTTATGCAAGCATGAAAACAGAGACACACATAAATGAAGATTAGAAGTTTACATTTTAAGTTTCTGAATAGCTTAAATAAAAAGCCAGGAAACTGATAACTAAGAGCTGACACTCCATGTGTCACATCCTGTCAGGTTTTATTTTGTGTGTGTGTGTGTACATGTGTATGGGAGTGTCACTTTTCCTTTCTGGGCTTCTTTAATGTTAATTTTAAAATGGGACTCATATGCTGGAACAAAACTGAGAGACAAGAACGTAAACACAAACTGACAGTGTCCTTATAAACAATAAAGGTAACCACCAGCAGGCACCATTGGCTGTAATTATCTTGACATGGTGCTGTGCATTTGTCTCCTGGGGTTACTTAACCTGACCTTTTTAACTACAGTGCCAAAGGCTTTCCTTTGTATTTCCCTGCTCCATTGGTAGGATGTCGTTGTGCCTCCACCTCACCCCATTTTGGGCATTGTGGCTGTCCCAGAACCTGTGTTGCAGACCACAGGAGACCACTGAGGATTATTTGGCACATTGTGAGATTGTTCCATGCTGTCTCTATCTTTATTACTTCCTGCAAAAATCTCAACCCAAAGGGCTCAGAAAGCTTCACAAATGCTCAAATACACAAAAAAATAAGCATAATAGGAGCCTCTGAAAATAAAGGTATTATTTTATACAGGTCCACAGAGCTTCCATATTGATATGATGCCTCTGCCAAAAGAAGCCTGAGGTCCATAGAGAAGAGGTGTGGCAGTGGATCATA
>VZTX01024690.1:0-20449 GCA_013400915.1 Pardalotus punctatus
GCTGCGGGGCTCAGCCGCGCTCCGGTGCTCGCCTCCGACGGGACTTCGCGGCGCGGTTCAGCCGGGCTCCGCAACGGGGCTCCGGGACCCCCGGCCGGGGTTTTGCTGCGGGCTGCGGGGCAGACACCTCTCTCTCCGTCGGGGCTCGGCTCCGATCCGCAGCCGGGCTCCGCTGCTGGGCTCCGGGACCCTCCTCCGGCCGCCACGGCTCTGCGCTCGGGCCGGGCGGGCTCCGCCGCTGCCTGCGGCCGGTTCCCAATGGCGAGGAGCGGGCAGCGCCCCGCCCGCCCCTTCCTGCCTCCCTGGCACCTGCCCCGGCCCCACCTCCCCGGGCTCCGAGCCTTCTGCTGCCTCCTCCTCCCGCCGGGACACGGCGCCCTGGGGGCGGGGGCCGCTCCCTGCCCGCCCCTACCCGCGACCGGCGCCGCCGCCGCCGGGCGCTCAATGGAACTCGCCGCTTTTTATACGGGGAAAACGAGGCACGGCCCCGCCCAGCGAGGCGGGGCTGAGCCCGTCCAGCCTATCAGCGCCCCGACAGCCCGCTTAGATTTGCATATCCCCATAGCAACGCCCCCAGGGCAGCTGTCAATCTCGGTGGGGTGGGGGGGGAAATGCTCCGGGTACCCCCTGGACCCCCTCGGTTCCCGCATCCCAATGTGAGGCTTCATCTCCCACCCGCCGCCCTGAGCTGAGCGTGGAGCAGGGGAAAACATCCAAGAAATCCTGATTTCCTACCCCCCAAAAATGGGAAAGATCCAAAAAGGGGTTTTTGAGCCTAAATCAGGTTTGATTCCACGTCGCTAATGGATCACAGCACCCCGCTGGATGACATCAGGGCGCAGCCCCTTCCCCACATCAGGAACAGCCCGGGATCCTTCCCAAAGCACTTCCATCCTTTTAGAAAGTCAAATAAATATAATTTTGGGGATTTCTGGGGATTTTCCATAAACTGTTGGTGGTCAGGGAGCAGCCACGTGCACCTCTGCGTGCTCCAGTGCTGCCTTTTTTTTCGGAGGTGACATCCGCACCTGGCACAGGTGACAGCTGTACTGGGAGCATCACCGGGTGGAGGAGCAGGACCACCATCCCAGCACCTGGAAAAGGTGTCCCTGGCACCCAAAGGCAGCTGGACAGGGGGTTTTGGGGGTGCTCATCCCAGCCCTGGGTGAAGCCCTGGCTGGAATGTGGCTGTTCTGCTCCATCTGCCACCCCCTGGCTGCTGCAGGAACAGGACAGGGAAACTGAGGCATGGGGAAGTAGACATGGAGTGGTCCAAACTAATCCCAAGGGATGAGCAGCTTCATCCCACAGAGGTGAAAAATACTCACCCACACATCCCCTCAGGGTGCAGGATTGTCTCTGTCACCCACAGGAAGCATCCCAGGTCCCACTGCATCCCAACCCTGCTGCATCCCACCCTATTGCATCCCTCTGGATGTGGGGGTTGACATTCCCCTCATCCAGCCAATAGCTACCTGGGGACTTGGGGACAGGGGACACTGCCCTGCATGGCTGCCAATTGACCCTTCAGACGTAGGGTCAAACTAATGCAAAAAAGGTGTTTTTTGAGGATTAAAACTTTATCCTGCTGCAACCCCAGCAATTAAAACCCCACGTTATTGCTTTTGCTGGGTCTGACCTCTGGAAGGTCCGTTTTTCTCCAGATAATTGAGTCGGGGTAGGGGGGGATAATTTGTCCCCCTTGGGAAGGCTCATGGACAAAGGCTCATGGCTCAGGCAAAGCCCTAAACATGACTCTCAATCCCCTGGTGATGCTGGATGTTATCCCATATTGGACACAGATATCCCATATTGGAGACCCCAAACTCGGGCATGGAATAATGTCCCCCACGACCTGAGGGAGGGGGCAGAGAATGGGACCACAAAAAACTCTTTCCATGGGGTGGTTTTAACCCTTTTTCCTTCACCGTGTGACCCTAAATCCATCACCACCCAACCTGCACAGCGGGATATCGGGATCCTCCACTGGAAAAAGACGGGGTGCCACCTCCCTCCCCCGGAGCAGCTCCACCTTGGGGGCACCCGGCCCCCACCAGCAGCTGCCACCCACACTGGGACAGGAGCCACCAAGGGATTAGGACCGGGCCGGGCTCCAACGGGGCCGTGGCTCCCCCGCGACACCCCCGGGGGTATTTTTAGGAAATGCCCATGGCATGTCCCCAACCCTCCCCGCCGCGCCAGGCCCGTCAGCTAAGTTTACTCACAGGCGGTCAAGTGACATAACCAGGTTGGTGGCCTCGGGATGGCGGCGGGATGGCGTCACCTTTCACTTTTAGAGCTCGTGTGCCCCATCACCCCTTGGAGCGGGGCCGGGTGCCCGCCCGGGGCTGCCTCAGTTTCCCTGGATGGTGCACAGCTCCCAGTTTGGGGTGTTGGTGGCTTGGGGACGGTGACATCACCCTACGGATGGGTGGTGTCCACCACGATGCACCCCATCTTGTGATGCTTCACCAGCACCTGCCACACACCCCGGTGTCACTGCAGGGTCGGGAATTTCGGGACAGGAGGGAAAATCATATGGAGAGGCTGGGAGGAGGATGAGGAGGATGAAGATGAGGAGAAGGAGGAGGGCAGGAACAGCCACCCCGATGACAGGCAGAAAACCGATCCCGGCGGGTGATGTTCACCCGGCACCTGCTTCCCCGGCAGGGGACCAAGAGCGGTGCCAGCAGCACCCACCGCAGGAGGGTTTTCCAAGAAATGTTTATGGAGCCCTCCAGAAACTCCACCCCGTGCCAACTTTCCAGACGTGGCACCCCCAGGGAACGTCCTTGCCGGGTCCCCGCGCCCAACCGCGCACCCCGGCTTCGCAGCGAGGATGGGTAAATCCCATCGGAGCCCATTGCCGAGGAATTGAGGATGTTGGGAAAACCCACTGGAGTTCAGTGACACCTCTCCAGGGGCCGAGTTTATCCCTGCTTGGAAATTAATCACCCCCAAGCAGAGCTTTAACGACAGCCGGCTGGAAATTCCAATCCTCCCCGGGAAGGGAGCAGCGGTGCCGGTGGGCGGCGGAGCCCGGGGTGGAGCCGCTCATTGCCTCGTTTAATTAGTGCGGCACAAGGATTATCCTCGTCAGGGATCCATGGAAAACCAAAGCTCCCGGCCACCGCTGGCCATCCCTGAGGATTCGCAGCAGCACCGTCTCCTCCAGGGCGATTTTTAGGGAATTTAGTTGGGTTTTTTTTAAGGAAGCTGCTATGTGAAACCATCGTTTCTGGGTAAAAAGTTTTAATAATTAAAAAAAATAAAGGATTTAAGGGATCGGACCTAAAAATCAAGGATTTAAGTGACTCCTCCACTGGACTCGGATGGATATTTGATGGAATGTTCATGCACTGCTGAAAAAAGAGGAAAGCCACAGGGAGGCTCCTCCATCCCACGGGAGGAAACTCTTTATTTACATATCAAAACACAGGAGTTAACAAAAGACATTTTAATACCAACGAAAACCACGTTTTTATTAAAAATCAACTCACTGGACACACCCTGGGGCACAAGTGACTTCCCAGGGTGGGGACCCGCTGGTCCTCCAGCACCTGGGGGTGTTGTGGATTTGGGATGGTGACAAAACCCCTCCGTGGGGGTCACCTGGGGAAGGGAAATCCCTGTGGGGACCGGTTCGGGGGGCGAAGCCACCACCATCGGCATTTCCCACCCCATCTCCAATCACACCTGGATGCTGCACCCCCAGGGAGCCCCAGTTCTTCCCAAATCCCTGCTGAAGCCTTCTCTCCATGAGATTTTGCCTGAGGGGCAGTGAATGAGCAAATCCCTCCGCCCCCTGGCTCTTGGCACCTCTTGGCAAAGGGAGCTGTTCCCAAAATCTCATCTGTGTGGGGGAACAGCACCTGCCACCCCAAAATCCCTTGGAAACTGTACCTGTGGATGCAAAACCCTGTAATTCCAGTGGCGTATCGCTCACCCCGTGCTCTGCTCCTGCTTGGATTTGGAGAGTCCCAAAATACCCCAAACCCTGAAGAGTTGGCTTGGGGTTTCCCAATGGAGCCCAAACCCCCACTGGGATAGGGAGAGGTGGGGGTCAGGTGCAACCGGGAGACCCCAAAATGCAGAGTGCGAGCTCAGCACTGCTCCCAACACATTTCCCTTAGGGATGCTCCCAGCTCCAAGGGATTTCCTCCCAAAAGCAAGGGGATGGAGCAGGATGGGCCCTTGGAACGGCAGGATCAGGGCTGTGGGGACTTTACATCCATTACATCCCAGCACGGTGACCTGTCCCCATTACATCCCGACCTGGATGTGGGAATGTCACCCGATGGCACTAAACCACCTCAGGTCCCCGTCACCTCCTGTCCAGGACAGCACCGGAGGATGGATGGGCATGGAAAGCTCTTCCCAAGCCTCCAAGGAGGTGGCAGGACTTCCCTCTGACAAACCAGCTGAAAAGGTCGTTTATTGGTCAATTCAAAGATTCCGAACAAAGCTGCTTCCCTGCAGGAATGAGTGGTGTATTCCCACGCTGCCACAGGACTCCGTGTCCAAATGACATCCCGGAAAAACAACAGGAGGAGGAGGGGGGGTGCCACGTCCGGACATGGCGATCCTGAGGTAGGTGCCAGGTCCGTTCCCTGGCTCTCCGGTTCCTGAGCTGGTCGGCTGCCGCGGGATCGGGATTGACTCACAGCCGGGGCTTGATCTGCAGCCGTTTGCCTGGAGGGAGGAAAGGGAAAGGGGATGGTGGGAAAGCGGGACACAGCTGGATATTCCCAGGTGTCTCCTGGCCTGGTTGCGGGGGGTTAAAGCACTCAGG
The DNA here is from genome assembly GCA_013400915.1 of Pardalotus punctatus. Taxonomy (NCBI): domain Eukaryota; kingdom Metazoa; phylum Chordata; class Aves; order Passeriformes; family Pardalotidae; genus Pardalotus; species Pardalotus punctatus. The sequence goes on from VZTX01024690.1 coordinate 4,793, forward strand.
ATGGGCACTGGGAAATTGGGAATGTGGGTGGTTCTCCGCCCTGGCAGCTCCCACTGGACTCACCTCTGCCGCCCTCCACACGGGGATTCTCGGAATCCTGCAGGGATGCCCTTGGCAAAATCCTTCTCCGTTCGGTGTTGCCTGGGAAGGAAGGGAAGAAAAGAGGAGAAAGCCATTGAGGTTGGCTCACGTCACCTTGGAAATCCCTTGGAATGCAGGTGTAGGAGTCCAAAGTTCCTCTTCCGCTTCACATCCCCCTTGGCCACATCCAGGATGGAGGTGGCTCATTCCACAAATCCCTGAGAATCCTCAGCTCACTGAGGCGGCACAAGACAGAGGCACTCCAAGGTCCGTTCCCACCACTGCTGCAAAACTCCCAAAGTTATGGATGAAAAAGAGAATTAAAAAGGATCCAAACCTTCCCACTGGAGCACAAGGTGAACACCAGGACCTGCTTTGGTGCTGGGGTGAAGCAGGAAATCATCAATCATCCCCCCAAGCATTCCCAGCATCCCTTCAGGATGCTCCAGGTGATGACTTCTGCTTGCTGGAACATGGGGCTTCCTCCAAAGAAGGTTCTGGATGCTCATGGAGAGCCAAAACTCCATGAAGTGCCTCTAGGAGGTGACTTCCAAGTCCAGGATCATCCCATGGACCGAGGAGGACGGTGTGAAGTCCTTGCCCATTTCAACCACAATGTTGGAAGCACCTTTCCACAAGTTTTCCTATTTTCCCTCTCCAAAGGGTCTGGAGAGGTGGTTATGGAGTTCTGCCTACCAGAGTGATGGGAAGGAAAGTGGTGGCCACTTGGGGAAGAAGACAATGAGGATGGAAAAAAGGAAAGGTTTCCCAGGAAAAAAAGGACCCACAGCTTGTTGAATGACGAGGTTTGGCGGGAAAAGTCCCCCCTCACTCAGGATTAATGGAGGTGGACATGGAGAAGATGGAGGGAATCCAGCCCAAACCTCCTCCAGATGTTCTGTTGCCCGTGTTCCCACAAAATTCCGCATGGCACTTCCCAAACGATGAACCCAATGCGGAGGTGGGACCAAGGACACCTTTGGGCAGCCTTGAGAGCCCGAAGGAGGAAGTTTTTGGGGCAGCGGAGGCAGGAGAGGTGAGGACCCAACAACAGGGAGTCTCCAAGAGTTTTCCTTTGCTTTCCAACTTGGATAAACAAACTTGCTGGGAGTCAAAGCCCCGCTGGCAGTGATTCATCGCTCCCGAGTTAATTTATGGAAAATAAAGAGGGCTCATTTAGCACCTTTCCACCCTTAATATAACTCCCATACATCAGCGGGATGCACGGCAGCCACGACGGATCCGGATATTCCTCACCGGTAATGAAGCCAAATCCGGCTTTTGGGAACAGCGACACGGAGCAAAACACCCAACCTGTCCCCTCCCTCCCAATTTTTCCCCTTTGGCATCCAGCCAGGTTGTTCTTCCAGCCTGGCATCCCCCAATCCCATCCTGAGTGCTGGAATGAGGGTCCCGAGCTGCTGGCTGTGACCTCAAGGGGTCAAAATCAGCATTTTTGTGGACCTGTCCCAACAGAATGTGGCATCAGTTTAATGGGAATGGTGGGAATGGCTCAATTCCCTTTGGATGAGCCTGGAAAAACTTCCTTAGGCGATATCCACGAGGCAGCTCAAAGGAAACATGATTACAGAAGCAGAAATACAGATTAATTTTTTGGGGGAGAAAAAGAAAGGTGATTTTTAAATTGACCGTAATTGATTTCCCAACTTTGGTACGGAGCACACAGAGCCGAGATACTTCCAGAGCACCCATGCTTCATTTCCAGCAGATTCCTAAAAAAATCAAGGTGAAAATGAGGAAATAAACGGATTTCCCGTCGGATAGAGGGAGATGGAGGAAGGATGGAGCAGCCGACAGGTGAACACCACATCCCGAAACACCCCCAGGAGGGAAAACCTGGATCAAACAGGGGCGTCACTTCACCCACCCCCGCAAAGGAAAAGATATTTTTCCAGTTTTGTGCTTGGGAGATCCTGCAAATGGCGTGATCAATCTCGGGTTGCATCTCCGGCTCCTTCACTCTCTCCCCCCGCCGCCTTTCCCGGCATTCCGGGAGCGGCGCAATCCATCTTGCAAGGAACCAGGTATATAATTTCTAGTTAGCGAAAGCAACCCTTTTTTCATTCCGATGATTGAACAGCTTCCAAAGGAAAAGAACTGAGGCCGGATCACGAGTTTTCCATCGAAAACCAGGCGGTTTTCGCTGAGCTTGTCAGGCTCGTCAGAGAATTAGGACTTCCAGCGCTCTTCCTCCTGATGGAAATCAACATTTATTTTGCCTAAGCCTAAGAAGGTGTCAGGCAGATGGAGAAACTTGCCACTCTTCTCCAGGAAAAAAGAGGGAAAAGAAGGAAATCTAATAGAAATATATTATCAAGTCTGGGGAGTGGACAGTGCAGTAAATCACACTTCAGGTGGCACCATTAGATTTTTCAATAAAACCTGGTTTTCCCCCAGCCGGAGCCAAGAGGCTCCAGCTGCACCCGACAGCAAAGTTAAAACCAAATTTGTTTCATCCAGATGCTGATCCAAGAGGGACTGAAAGGGATTTCAAGGTGGGGAATCCCCTCAGGTGAAGGGTAAAAGGAGGTGGGTCTGGGCCCCAAATTTTCTCCCTGCTCATCATTCCTGATCCCTGAGGGATTGAAAAATTGGGTTTCTCCGGGTGGGGAGGTGGAAGGCAGCTGGAGATGCCCCACACCAGGAGTGGAAGATTCCCAAGCCCCAAAGCAGCAGGATGTAGGGAAAGACAACGCTCTTGCAGCTTTCCAAACTTCACCATCCAGCAGGAGAAAAGCTGGAATTTTTGCTGGTTTCCCTTCCCGAACAACCTCCAGCCTCATGTGATGTTTGCTCTCCATCGTTCTCCTGATGCCACCAAAGAGTTTCATCCTGTCCTGCATCTTCCTCCAGGAAGAGGCTTCACCCAGGAGCACCAAGATGCATCCCAGCATTTCCCTGCTGAATGCTCAAGGTTTAACACCATGAGGGGAAATTTCCCCAAACACACTTTTCCCCCTCATTCCCAAAGGAAAAACATGCCTTAACCCTTTCCAGAACACCTTAGTGGAGTCCAGAGGCCGAGTCTCCCTTGGAAAGGTCTTTTCCTTTCATAGCCAAAGTGTTCCTGGAGAATCTTGGGCTGGGAGATGGCTTTTAAAAAGAAATTATTATTATTATTATCATTATTATTATTATTATCATTATTATTATTATTACTATTATTATTTTGTATTGTTATTATTGTTGTTGTTTTGTGTTATTATTATTATTATTATTATTATTATTATTATTATTACTATTATTATTACTATTACTATTATTATCATTAAAATAAAACTCAACAACAAAGGATGGGATGGAAAGCCCAACAGCAAGGGCTACATCCCAGAATTTTCCACAAAAGGAAAAAGCAGCTGAGGAAGGGGAGGGTTGGAGCTCCTTGGCTCCATCCTGCACTAAATCCATGTGGTGACATCCTGAACCAAAAATTTATCCTGCTGCTGTTCCACCCAAACCTTCTGCCACAGGTGGATGAGACCCTAAAAACGGAGTCTAAATCCCTGAAAAACCTGGTCTAGTGGAAGGTGTCCTTACCCGTGGGAATTAGATGGTCCTTAAGGTCCCTTCCAGCCCAAAACCATTCTAGGATTTAATGAAAAATGGGAAAAAAATTAATATGGAAGAAGTAGATTTCAGTCCTGGAAAAGGAGTGAGACTGGGCAGGTCCTCAATTGGACAGTTTGGAATGAGGAAATGAAATCACAGCGAAGTTCCTGACTTTTGGAGCTTCCCAGAGCCACCAAGACGTGAGAAGATCCAATCCCAGCCCCCAACACCACCTGGGATATCTGTGCATCCCAAAAGGCTGATGGGATCCCAAGCCAAAAGGTGTCCAGCGGATGTAGGGGATGGAGGAAAGCCANTGCTCAAAGAATTCCTGTCGTGGTTGGAGACTGACAGAAGGACATGGACACACTGGAGCAAGTTCAGCGGATCACACAAAGATGGGTGGGCTTGGAGCACAGGATCACGGAATCATGGAGCTGAAAAGGACCATAAAGATCATCTTGTTCCACCCCCTCCCGCAGGCAGGGACACCTTCCACTATCCCAGGTTGCTCCAACCCCTGTCCAACCTGACTGTGACAATTCCAGGGATGTGGCATCCACAACTTCTCTGGAAAACCTGTGCCAGGGCCTCACCACCCTGGAGATGTTTGAGACCACACAGAGAAATCAACTCCCTGTATTTTATCCCCATTTCCTCCTCCCAAGAGGAACAAACTGCACCAAGTCCTGCTGGGGTCAAAGCTGACAGCGATGCCAGTTCCTGTTATCCCAGGATAATCCCCCTATGTCCAAGCCCTCCATTCCCAACCACGCAGATGCTTCCTGGAAAGCTCCAAGGCATCTTCTGCTGCCGTCTTGCACTGATCAAAGGCTTGGTTGCCTCACGTGGCTGCCAAAAAAAAAGTTCTGGAGCAAAGATCTGGTGGCAGAAGAAGGAGAAGCTGAAGGCGATGAAGATCCTTCGGGAATCAAGGGAGAGTGGCCACATCCACATGGAAGGCGGCAGCACTGGATTTCTCCTAAATTAAATCGGAGTGCCCTACGCAGGACCAGGAGTCAGACTTATGAGTCCCTTCCAAGTTGGGATATTCTCTGATTCTCTGATTCCTGGAACCTCCAATGGTTGGATCAGGACCCGCCACCAAGGGGGGCACCGGCAGTTCCATGCCCCATTGGGGTGATTTCTCAACCACGGCGAGAAAAGAGGCGAAAATCCACATTCCCAAACTTATCCCTCCAGAACTGGAAGCCGTAAACAAACCCAGAAGCTGCCGCTGCACCTCCCCGAATTCCTCGGAAGCCGAGGCAGTTGAGCGTGCTCAGCGGAGCCGTTAAAAAAGACTGGAGCGAGCATCTTCCATTAACGTTACGACCGTGAAATATGACAATAAAATGACGGCCGTATGGTCCCAAATTTGCAGCCCGCCGAGCTGCTCGGGGTTTATCGTCACTCAAACGTGCAGAGAGCTGTAAAATGTTTACAGAAAGGGTCGTTTGCGGCTATAAAATCCTCTTTTCTCTCCTAAACAAGGCTGAGCGGAGCCATTTACAAAGCCCGGAATGTTCATCGGGGGAGAGGGGAACATCTGTTCTCTCCAGGAGTTTGCAGTGATCTTCTCGAACAAATTAACTAAAATGGGTGCTTTCTAATTAAATTAGCACTCGATTGGAATGGTTTGCATTGGTGCAATTAGCGCGGCGAGGCCAGTTAGGCTCCAGCACAGGCGATTTAACTGGAAGGTGAAATATGGAAAAGCCCATTACCTGGAAAACGGGAGTCGGAGGGGTAGGGAAGTCTGTTCTCCCCGCAGCTCCGTGCTCCTGGGTGGATAAGGCAAGGTGAAGGATGGGATGCCACCAAGCCCACCCTTCCCATTTGGGATGCTCAGCTGGGAGCGGTTGGGACTCCCCGTGACGCACGGATCGGTTTTTTGAAGGATACTTGGAAAGCACCAGCGCCCTCAAATTACAGAATCCCAGAATCATTTAAGTTGGAAAAGACCTCCAAGATCAACCTCTGCCCAAATACCACCTTTTCTCAACAAATTACTCCTCCGACCCCAAATTTCCAGGCTCCTCTGGTGGGCTGGGAACACGGCAGTGGCTCTGCTCCACACACACAGACCACATCCCTCCTTTCCAGTCCCCTTTCGCTGTATCCCAAGCCCAGACCCCCACTGAGACCCCTCAAGCTGATGCTGGTCCTTAAAGGTCACCTCCAGACCCCCTCCCCATCCCTCCTGTGCACGGAGCCGGTGTTTTTCCTCGTTCCTCCTGCATTTGCCCGGATTAAAAAGGGCATTTTCTCCAATTGTGACCGTTTAACCAAGGAATTCAGCTCATTCCTTAATAACAACCTGTCCTCCTCCTTATTTACCATCCTGATAATTTGTGTGTCAACTTCAGGCTTCACAAGCACAAACCCGACAACATCGCTGGCACGGATCCGCAAATCCCACCCCCAAATCCCACCACAGACTCTGGATACTTCCTAGAGCTACACCAGGACTCATCCTGACCATCTGCTCAGCTCCAAACTCAATATCAGAATCACCAAATATTCTGAAGGGATGCAGGAATATTGGAAGGGATTCACAAGGATCACGGAGTCCAGTCCAAGTGATGTGGCCACCACAAAGTGTTTGGTCCTTCAGGAGAATCCATGGCCTCATCCTGCATCCTCTTGGGATGGTGGCCAGGGTTCCTCTTCTCCCCTTGGGTTTTGGGGGTCCCTGGGTTGCTGCTGTGCCCCTAAATCCATTGGTTGGGATTAAAATGAGACCCAAGGATGGGCAAGCCAATGGAACAACATTCCCATGTCCAGACTCAGTGTGCAATTCCTTTGGCAAGGAAATTGCTTCATCATCAGATGATTTTACAGCCATCTGCGATTCCTGCCTGGTTTTCCTTTCCTGTGGATCCTCCAGCATTTGTTTTCCCAATACCATGAGCTTCCCTGGGCAAAGGAGCACAGAGGGATTGAGTGCCCTGACCTTGTACCTGACAGCTTCACCCGGCCTTCCTGCCAACATTCCCAACTGAACCAGCTCCTCCTCCTCCTCATCCTCCCACCCAAAACGCCTGGAAATCATCCTCCCCTGGATGCACACACTGGAATTAAGAGGAAAAGGATGCCCTTGCTCCTGAGTTGCTCCTGAGTTACTCCAGGCTGCCGAGTGTGATCCAAGGCATTTCAACAGTTTTCCCATCCCTGGATTAAGTGTTCCAACTTCATCATGGAGACAAAAACCCCGATTAAGGCGCTGCTTTGGGAACACTTCCCAAGATCAAAAGCGAGTTGAAACCAGGGCCAAGGAAAAGGAAGGAGAGGAGAAGAAAACCCTGGAAAGGGAAGCCGAGTGTTTCACCCCATGTGGAGAGGAGCAGTCCCAGCTGGAACTGTTATATGTTGTTAATGTTCAGGAATATGTTGTTAATCCTGGGAATTCTCTTCCCAACAGTGTTAAGGCATCTCAGCCCTCCCTGGCTTGAAGTGGCCGAGCCAGGCAGAGCCTTGCAGATCCTTATGGATGATCCTGTAAATGCTCCAGCCAGGCTTTTGCAACTGAATTCATCCCTTCTCCCAGTGGGATCCTGCTCCGGATGAATGGAATGAGGGGATTGAAGATGTGAAGGGCTCACACTGAGCCACATCTTGTGCCAGCCAAGCTGGCAGTGGGAATTTCATCATTACTCCCATAAAATATTGTGATTTCTGAGCCCGTTCCAGGATGATGCAACAGATATGAGGAGGCTGCACATCCCTCTGGAGAAGGAAGTGTGGAGCATCATCCAGCCAAAATCCTCCCACTCGGAGCTGGGCAGAACCAGGCACAATCCCTGCCTCGCCATCTCCATCACCTCTGCTCCTGCAGAAACATCCCTGGAGCACCCCAAAATCCCATCTCTTACTAGTGATTAAGGGATGTTTCCATGGAGGATTTGAATTAGGAGAAGGAACCAAGGTAAACGTTGGAGAAGCAGAAGCCGCTTGCTCTCAAGTGCTGGAATTCCAGAAAATTCTGCTCATCCTAAAACTGCATTTTCCAAAAATGTTACTGACTCCCAAAGCAGATTAACACAGCTCTTCCTTTGAACTTCCAACCTGCAAACACTCCATCCCACCTCCCACTCAAACGTTTTTATTGGAAAGCTTCCAAGCTATTTCCTGCTGGGAAACAGGTGGGATGGATGGTCCAGCGGTCCTCCAGAGGCAGAGCATCCCTGCATCCCACTAAACACCTCCCCAGTTGGGCACTGCTGCACTTCCATAATGGGAACGAGAGTGGATTCATCATCGGATAATTTACAGGATAATGAGGGAGTTGATAAAAAAAGGGGACAAAATCCTCACACACAGTTTTGGGAACAGACACAAGGATTTGTGCCCAGACGGGAATCCCGACTGGCATCCCAGCTTGGACTCCCAGTCTTAACTGGTTTGGTGGCTCACAAGGAACGTGGATCCCACCAAAACCCATGGAGAGAAGCAGAGAATAATTTTTTTTTCTTGGAAAACCAGAGCAGCTCCGAGCAGAGGATGTGATTCCTACCTGGCTCATCCTCTGGCTCGTCCTCATCCCTCTCCACTTTGCAGCCCTGGGAACCAGGAGATTCCGGGGATCGGAGGGAGATGAAGGATGGCAGTTTTTGCAGGCAGCTGCTTGGCTTGGGGTCCTCCTCCTTCCAAAACTTCACCTCTTGCTCTGCACCGGAGGGTCCAGGAATTTCCCCATCATCCTGGAGCTGGGCTGGATCATTCCTGCAGGAGGCAGATAGGAAAAATAATAAGGAAAAGTACAACAATCCCACTTGGCAACGCTGGGAATGGCATCACATGCAATGGAAGAGGCTTGGAGCTCCCAAGTCTCCATCCAAGGCCATGCTGTATCCTGATTTCCCTGGAGCCAGCATGGATTCAGCCAGAGTTTCTCCCTCCCCAGCTGGATTCCCCATCCTGCTTTTTCCTGCAAGGTTCCCAGCTCCTCAGATTCTTGTGGAGCTGCTGGGCTCCTGTTTGGGATCAAGCAGAGGGAAGGGGAGATGGTGGGTGTGGGGAGTCAGGATGGCCTGGAGATGTCCTGCTGGGCTTGGCTCATTCCCAGCCCTGTCACTCTCTTCCAAGCTAACTTGACACTCCAGCTCCTTTGACATCTCCCATGACGGTGCCAATAAAGGAAAAAAAAACCCTCTGGAGCAGCTTCCAAGCTGGGGCGTGCTCCCTTCCCAGCGGAGGACGCCAGGAGCCTCCCAACCAGCCAACCCTGAGCTCATTCCTCTTTCCCTAAAAAGAGCAAGGAGCTATTTTACACCTCGTTCACACCGGGAACGTGAGCTGGGTGTCATTCCAAGGCCCTTCTGTCACCCGGGATAAGTTCGGAGAACCCGCGGAGCTGCTCGTCCCCCTCTGCTACCTTACAAGGCAGGGCCAGGATGAGGCCTAGGCCCAGACCATGGAGGATTCCAGGAGCATGGACCAGCCTGGCAAAGCTGCCAGGTCCCTCCCTTTCCATCCCACCTTCGCTCCCACCTCCCACTGCAAAAAGCCACGGAGAAGCCGAGCACCCAAATTGATCCTTTCTCCTCCCACTGAGCAGGACTTGGAGATTTTTGGCTTTTAAAGCGGAATTTCCATTCGGCTTCAGTTCTAATTCCATGGGGATGTCGTTGTCCTGCAGGCAGGACTTCGCAGTGAGGGCAGAGGATGTGCCAAGCTCAGGAAAATCCATCTCCCTGTGAGGATGAGGATCAACATATCCATCATCAGCCTTTGGCTCCATCCCAGCACCCAAAAACATCAGGGAGAGCTCAGAGAGCTTCCAAGAATTAACCAAGGGCCCAGCCTGGCACCAAACTTTTCCAAAGCCTCTTCTCTCCATGTCCATCCCCAATTCTACTCCTCCAGCTCCTTCACGCCATGGAGAGTGCTCAGCTCTGCTCTCCAGCATGGATGGAAGGAGGAGGGATGATGTTTTCCAGGTTCCCACATCCCTACGGATAACCTGGACCCACTTTCAGCAGTGAAATCTCCACAAGAGCTCCTCCATCTCCAAGAGGAAGTTCTACAAAAGCCTCAGAGATACTTGGAGGTGCCGAAGCCCTGGATGACACATTCCTAAGGGTGAATCCACACTTTCCTATCCATCAGCTCTTCCTCAAGCATGGGCACTGCCCAGCCCAAGCGTGGCTCCATCAGGAAGCACCACAGTGATCCACATCAACAGCATCTTAAAATAAACCATGACACAGATGGAACACGCCCGGAAGAGGAAAAATCCGGAGCAGGTTGGGAAGAAAACTGTTCAATGCAACAAAATGAGCTCTTTCCTACCTGCCTGACTCCTCCTGGATCCGTCTCCACTTGGAAAGGGGGTTGTTGTGGGCTCCATCATCTCCAGCCTGCTGTGGGTGACGTCTCTTCTGGGGGTGCAGGAGTTTGCACTGGACACCCTTGGGACAGACGCCTTTCTTGGCAAAGTCAGGACACACCAACGTGTGCTTCTTCTTGCACTGCCAGGGAAAGAGGGAGCGGAGTTGGGAAAGGCAGGGAAAACCCCATGGGAGCACAGGAATCCATGGCTGGGCTCCTTCAGGTGACACCAACGCCTTGCTAAAGGGAAAAAAGGACGTGTTGCTGTTTCCTTCTCTGTATCAGAACAATGTTCCATGAAAAAATACTAATAAAAATAGTATTCTACTCTGGGATATTCTACACCCGCCCACGGTTTTCCAAGTGCTTGATTTTTATGGATTTTATGGATTCCAAAACCTTAACAGCAATGATTTACCCCCATGGTGGTGATGCAGGGAGGTCCCAAGGAGGTTACCTGGGCTGGAGAAATGGGTTTGGGGAGGGCACAGGGTTTTGTTGTCCCAGACATGCTTGGGACTTGGGGAAGAGCAGGAAAGAGCGGGAACAGAGTCCTTTTAGGATTTCTTTTGGGATCCCTGGACCACCCTTCTGATGAAGATGGATGAGGGCTGGAGCTCAACCTGCCCTGCCCTTGGCTGATGCTCTCCCAATCCAAGGAAGCTCAGAATGGCCATGGAATGGGGCTGTCAAAACATCAGCATTGAGATGTTCATCCCTAAAAATGCTCCTGCATTCCCAGATCCAGATTTTGGTGGCTCCCAGCAGCCACTGGCAGCACTGGTGGGAGCAAGGTGTCATCAGTGTCCCAGCACTTCCCCACAAGGCTTTCTGCTGGAAAATGGCACTTTTTGGCAGTGGGAAAGGCAGGAAGAGACGCATGCAGGGAAGAGGAGAAGCCTTCAGCTGGGATGTCCATCTGGGTGGCTGGGAATGTTGGTGGGAAAAAGGAAAAAGAACAGCCTCTCTCTAATCTCTGTTCCCAGCAATCCAGAGAGCTCATCCCAGCATATCCCAAGGGATGAAGGGTGGGAGCAGCTCCTGGACCCCTCTCAGTCCCATGTGGACCAACTCCCACCCAGGATGCTCCATCCCACCCAGTCTGGCTTTTACATCCCATTGTGACATCCATGGAGAGACTCAATCCAACACACACGGCACAGCCAAGAATTCCCAACTCCAACATCCATACCCTTGTCGACCCTCTCCATGAGAAATGTGGGTCCTTCCACACTTCAGATGCCCACGCATCCCGTTTCTCCATGCTACAGACACTCAAATCTTGGGAAAAACAAGATAAATCCAAGGGAATGGAAATACATCAAGAGTTTCAGCACCACCATTCCGGCCCGTTTATAAAAACGCATCTTCCCGACGACACAGGATGGAGGTCGGTTCCTGCCCTTTCAATGCAACTTGAGTCTGGGGACATGGAGCAGCTCCCCGTGCTGACCTTTGGGATTAAGCAGGATCCCTGCTGAGCTTTCTCCTTGAACAGCAGAAGGATTCGGCAGCTCCATTGCCCGGGGCCAAGCGCTGCAGTCGGCAGCAGAGCAAGGAGCTCGTGCGCTGGAGGTTGGGGATGGTGCCGAGCAGCAGGAGGGCTGGGACCCACATGGACACACGGATTTGGGCTCGATGGGGGGCAGGGCACAGTGACAGTGCTGCTTTCCCACAAAAACCCCATCTAAAACCCCCATTACTATGATTTTCCTCCTCTGTTTGAAGGAGCTTGAACAGGAAGTAGGTCTGCAACCAGTGGGTGACCTGGAAATAGAGTCAGGACTGAACAGCGCCCGGCTTTGCCATTACTCCCGAATCCTGTGTTTCATAGGAACATGGAATCATGGAATGCTTTGTGTTGGAAGAGAATCATGGAATTCTTTGGGTTAGAAATCATATCATTCCAGCCTCCTGCCATGGGTCAGGACACCTTCCACTATCCCAGGTTGCTCCAAGCCCCCTCCAACCTGGACTTGGACACTTCCAGGGCAGCCACAGCTTCTCTGGGAATTTTATTCCAGGGCCTCCTCACCCTCACAAGGACAAATTTCTTCCCAATATCCCGGCCAACCCTGCCCTCTGGTAGTGGGAAGCCATCCCTCCTTCTCCTGTCACTCCATCCCTTGTCCAAAGTCCTTCTCCAGCTCTCTTGGAGCCCCTTTAGACACTGGGAGAGCCTCTAAGGTCTCCCTGAAACCTTCTTTCTCCAGGCTGGATATTCCCAGCTCTCCCAGCCTCTCTCCACAGGGTATTTTCTTCATTTTCCCGCTTCACCTGCAGAGAGGATACATCCTGGACCAAAGAGAAACACTTGGAAAAGGCAGCGACCGGACAGGAATTAAAACACAGAATTTCTCCCCAAACATTAGCGAGTGGAAAAGCAAATCCCTCAATCTCATAACTTCCTTTAAAATAAATGGAACAAAATTAGGGAAGAGAAAAAGATAAAGGAACAGCCCATTAGGGATTGAAGACTGGGATGAACACGTGGGCAGAGCTTCCAAGCCCACTTTGAAGGGAGAATCCCAACGCAGCATGGGATTGTGGGGATGGGCAAGCCCTTGGTGCCAGGTCCTGGTCTGACCATACCGAGTTCCTGGAAGCACAGAATCACAGAATATCCCAGAGCTGGAAAGGACACCCAAGGATCACCAAGTCCCAGTCTTGGCTCTGCTCAGGGTGATCCCTGAAAAGGATGTGAGATCGGCTTCTGTAGAGGGGTTTCCAGCACAAACTGGACTTGGAAAGCAGAAGAGCGGGAAAACGGAGCCATGACCTCAAAAAAACACATGGATGCATCACTGCTACATCGAGGAATTAAGCTATTTTGGGAAAAGGCCAAGAAACGTGGCTTTTCCTTCCCAGTGGGGCACCAATTACAAATCCCTACGGGGTGGGACAGTGCCATGATCCCAGCTGGGCACCAGGATCGGGATGTACCACTTCTCCAGCGCTCTCCCCAGCCCCGACCTCCATGCGAATCCTTGGAGCAGCCCATGTTTATTGGCTCCATGGCAAAAAGATACTTAATAAAGAAAACAAACCGTGTGCGACTAATCCCGGGGCCGTGTCCCCGGCTCGGGTTTCTAATGGCTTTTCCACACCGTTCCCGCCGTTCCCGGAGCTCCAGCCCTTCTTCCGTAGCGCCCCGTCCATCCCCGCTGTCCCAGGGCTGGGATGGTGAGGCTGGAATCTCCTCTGGAGGCTGGGAAAGCCACTTCTGTTTATTTACAGCAGCTCTCCTGCTCCTGCCAGATCCAACACGCCAGGGCTGGGCTTCCGTAGGGAATTCTGCCGCCAGCCACGTGTCAGCCGGAGTGAAGCCGAGCGGGGCTGTGGGGTGGTGCTGGGGGCCATCCGATCCCTGCCACCTGTCGGGGTGGCTAATTATACCCCCCCGGGACCCCCGCCAGCCCACAGGTTGGGCCATAAAAAGGGAAAAAAGTCTGGTCCCTTCCACCAGAGAGATGAGAAAACCCCACACAATCCCCAAAAAGCCGCAGGGAGAAATCTCACCCCGCTCCGGCTCCGCCAGGTGCTGACACCGACATCCCATGGATACGTCCCAGTCCCGATCTCCCTGCTCTGGGGTTCCCCCCATAGCCTTTCCAGCAGCAGTGCCCAGGGTTGGGATGGTGCCCAGCTGGCAGATCCCATGTCCAGGACTCCTCCCTGGTTGCCAAGGCAGCTTTGGGTGAAATTCCAGGTGCTGTCAAGGATCCACAAGGCCTTAAATGGTCCAACGGGTCCCGACACACTCCAGGAGCGGGACAGGGATGACGAGGTTCGCAGGGCCCAGCCTTCTTTAGCACGGAGCTGGCAAAGGAGGAGGCAGCAACTGGTGGAAAGTCCTGGCTCAGCCTTGGGAATGATGTTAATTAGCATTTTCCACGAACAAGCTTGGCAGGAGGGGATGGAGGGTGGCCGGTGAAGCTGGGTCACTGGGCCAACCAAAAACCACCCACTGACCGCGCAGGGTGGGGAGGAGAGATCCCATCCAGCCTGGCATTCCTGGCTCCTGGGCAGCAGGTCTGCCCAGGTTGAACTTCTCAAGTATCTCCAGGCTTAATCCCACCCCCTGCTCCTTTCCCAGCGCTGGGGGACAGCAGGTGACAAGGGCTGGACTTCGATGATCCTTGTGCGTCCCTTCCAACTCAGAACGTTGTGTGATTCTGTGAAGAGATGATGAAGTGCCGGAGCATCTTCCCATTTCCTTGGGATCCATGTCCATCCCTCATCCATCGTGATGGACACAAGTCCCACCAACCAGACCTTCAGGGGAAGGGGTGCATTAAAATCCCCAAAACTCAACTGCCTGAACTCCAGCGTTTTCTACCTTTTAAAGCCCTCTTGAGCATCCACGCAGTTTTTGCCGGAGCTTTTCCAGGTATCCCCACGGCCGAGCAGCGGGATTAACGGCCTGGATGGATGTCAGGCTGTTTTAATGTCCTTCTGAGTGGCTGTTGGGAAGTGATGGCTGGAGGTGCCGGAGCCGTTTTGACGCCGCTCCAAAGTGACAGCCAGTAAATGGCTTTTTTCCGATGGCTTTTTTATAATTGGGTGCAGATGGAAACAGCCTTAAAAAAAAAATAAAAAAATCCCAGCTCCCTGTCATTAAAACCAGGAGGACAACACATCCGAACATCATCCGGACTGGAATAATGATGGAGAAATTTAACCAGCTCGGTTATCTGAAGGAATTTGCTCCAGAGCAGATTTCTGCCCTCAAAACAGAGTTTGGTGCTGAAAAATGTCTGTAGGGAAGCAATGATTCCTAATGGGAGTCAGGGATTGGACAGGGATTTGGGATATAAAAGCTCTCTAGGATCTACCACAATTCCATAAACCCTCTCCTTTGGTATTTCCATGAAATAAGCCAACATTTGAGCTAAAACACCTCTGGAGCTGGAGCAAGACTGGGATGATGTTTTGAAAATCACTGGGAAAATCCTATTTAAGAGGCAGCAAAGCAGCTGGGAGGGAATCCTGCTCATGGCAGGGGGTTGGAATGAGATGGTCTTGAAGGTCTCTTCCAACCCAAACCAGTCTGTAATCCCAGGATTCTATGAAACAATGGCACCGCTCATGTGGTGTCATCTGCAAACTTGCCAAAGGGGCACCCAATCCCAATATGTCATTAATAAAGGCATTAATTAACACTGGTCCCAGTACAGAATTAATAAAGGCATTAATTACCACTGGTCCCAGTACAGACCTTGGAGGGACACCCCTTGTCACTGGTTCTCACTGGGTATCGAGTCATTGGCTGTAACTCCTTGGACACGGCCATCCAGGAGGTGAATTCCAAATCCAGCAATTATCCCTCTGGGGCAATGCCTGTGGAATTCAACCCTGCTCTGCACTGCTTTGAGGAACCCCATTTCCATCAGGGACCTCCACAATCCCATCCATCCCACCCCAAAGCCGGTTTCAAATGGGCAACTCATCGATGGTAATTCCCAACCCCAAATCATCGCTGCTGGGTGTGGAGTGAGGCAGGAAATTCCCAACAGTGTCATCTCCATCAGGGATGGACAGCACGTGACTGGCTCCAGGCGGCTCAGGGAAGGAGTCCAATGGGGGATCTTGGGGTGCATTAGGAAGAGTCACCGGCAGCAGGGTGAGGGAGGTGACCCTGCCTCCCTCTCCAGCCCTGGTGAGGCACATCTG
>VZTX01024692.1:0-10274 GCA_013400915.1 Pardalotus punctatus
TGTAAATACTGAAATTTTAACTACAAATTCTGAACTTTAAACAGTAAATTCTGAACTGTTAACAGTAAATTATGACAAGTTAACTGTAAATTCTGAACTTTTAACCATAAATTCTGACTGGTTAACTGTAAATTCTGAAATTTTAACTGTAAATTCTGACTGGTTAACTGTAAATTCTGAACTGTTAACAGTAAATTCGGAACTGTTAACAGTAAATTCTGAACAGTTAACAGTAAATCCTGAAATTCTATCTATAAATTCTGAACTGCTAACAGTAAATTCTGAATTCTGCCATCCCCAAGCAAGTTTCTCCCGACTTTTCCCTTTCTCCCCCGGCTCTGACGACACCAGCTCAGCCCCGTCCATCTCCCTGACTCCATCCGAGCTCTGTTCCCATTCCTCTGCCGGGAAAACTGCGGATTAAAGCGATAAGTGCTAAAAAAAAGCCAAAAAAGTGTCCTTTTTGGAGCAGAAAAAACAGCCCAGAGAAACCTCCTGAACCCGCCAGGCCCCTCGGGGTTTCTCCACTTGCCCTACAAAACGTTTCCTCTCGCCTGGATGAGCTCCGGGAATCCCGAAAGGATCCCGATTCCGGCAGCTGCTCGACCTCGCTCCGCCAGGTGTTTTGGTGAGAACTTCAAACCAAACCCCGGGGGAAGTTTGGTGCCTTTTGGGGATGTTGTTTAGTGCGTTGTGAGGATGTTTGGTGTGTTGTGAGGATGTTTGGTGCACTGTGGAAATGTTGTTTGGTGCGTTGTGGGGATGTTTGGTGCGTTGTGAGGATGTTTGGTGCGTTGTGAGGATGTTTGGTGCGTTGTGAGGATGTTTGGTGCGTTGTGAGGATGTTTGGTGCACTGTGAAGGTGTTTGGTGCATTTTGGGGATGTTTGCTGCTTTGTGAGGATGTTTGGTGCTTTGTGAGGATGTTTGGCACATTTTGGGGATGTTTGGTGCATTTTAGGGATGTTTGGTGCGTTGTGGGGATGTTGTTTGGTGCGTTGTGGGGATGTTGTTTGGTGCGTTGTGAGGATATTTGGTGAATTGTGAGGATCTTTGGTGCATTGTGAGGATTTTTCGTGCGTTGTGAGGGTGTTTGGTGCATTGTGGGGATGTTTGGAGCGTTGTGAGGATGTTTGGTGCTTTTTGGCAATGTTTGGTGTGTTGTGAGGATGTTTGGTGAATTGTGAGGATTTTTTGTGCGTTGTGAGGATGTTTGGTGCATTTTGGGGATGTTTGGTGCGTTTTGGGGATGTTTGGTGCATTTTGGGGATGTTTGGTGCCTTTTGGGGATGTTGTTTGGGCGTTGTGAGGACGTTTGGCGCCTTGTGAGGATGTTTGGTGTGTTGTGGGGATGTTTCGTGCATTTTGGGGATGTTTGGTGCATTTTGAGGATGTTTGGTGTGTTGTGAGGATGTTTGGTGCGTTGTGAGGATGTTTGGTGCGTTGTGAGGATGTTTGGTGAATTGTGAAGTTTTTTGGTGCATTTTGAGGATGTTTGGGGCGTTGTGAAGATGTTGTTTGGCACGTTGTGAGGATATGAGGAACTCTCTCAGTGACCGGAATTCTCCGTTCTGAACCAAATAAATCTGTCAAATTTCAGAGGGGTGGCTGAATTGCTCCAAGGGAAAAAGAGGGAGGAGGGAAGGGCAGGGTTTGTTGGGAAAATTGAGGTGAGAGCCCCAAACTGGACTCGTGTGGGGCTGACAGAGCTGCGGTTTGGGATGTTCGAGTTCCTTCAAAATTGGGATTGTTTGACTTCCCTAAAATCCAGCCATGCTGCTGGGAATGAATCCCAACCACCGGGATCAGGGCAAGTTTAAAGTCATTATCACAAAATCCATTTTCCATTCAGCCATTTGGGCCTAATTTATATTTTTTTTCCTTTCTTTTCCCCTTCCCTGCACATCAGCTGACGGCACTGACTCATCCTCCCGCAAAAATAAACATTCTTGGATGTCGAAGGAATATTTGAAATCGATTCTTGACTCACTGCAGGTCCTTGGGCTCGTTTGGCTCCTTCCTGAGCTGGGAGGCAGAATTCTCATTGGGGACGAATTTTTCCCATAAATAAAACAAATCCCTGCCACCCTGCCAGGTCCTGGAGAGGGATTTTCCTTTTGGAATGGTCAGAGTGCTCAGCGAGGAAAGCAAATTTGGGTTATTTTGTCAGGATTTCACGAGGCAGCTTTCCCAAAAAAAGCAGGGAGAGATTGAAGTGGCCGGGCAGAAACGGGGAATGAGTTTATCCGTGGGGAAAGTTGTGTGGGAAGTGGAAATCCTGAGTTCCTCCTCACCCCCTACACCTGTTTGGAGACCCAGAATGACCTGGCTGGGATGTCCAGTTTTTTGGGAAAATTGGGATAAATACAGAAAGACAGAAAAAATGAGCGGCAGGCTCGAGAAAAGCTCCTTCAGCACAAGATCCTAAATCCTCCATCTATTTCTGCTATCGGGAAAGAGCGAGCAGCTTATCCCCTGTGCAGAACTCCTGAGGAAGCAAATAGCACCAAAGAGGGTTTTAAAACCCAAATTTACGACATTTAAAAATATCCAAAGGAACGGGAGCCGGGCACGCAATTCCAGAGTGGAACAAAGGAGGAGTCGGCATTAATTCGGATTTTTAGACAGATTTTCTGTGCTGGCCACCAGGCAAGGGGAGGCACCTTTGTTTTCTGGGTGCCCCAATCAAGCCTGACCGGCTTAATTATCAAATTAATTAATGGGACACGAGGGAGGGAAAGCTCACCCCCCACTCCAAGCATGTTTTCCCAACCCAGCAAGTGATTTAGAACTTTTAATGGATCTCTGTCCTCTGCAGCCTGATGGAAACAACGCTTCAACCCCCCCAGGGAAACAGGAAATTATTCCATCTCTCATTTGCATAGGACCAGGAGGAGTTTTCCCTGCCAGAACCCACCAGCCCCACCTGAGCACGCAGCATTTGCTCCCTGCCCACTCCAAACCGCGCTCCAGGAGATTTTTCAGCCCGGCCTGGCCTCATTGAATTCCTGGAGCTGGGGGGGAAAAGCAATCCTGACAGGAATTTGTGAGGGGGAAACGCGAGGAAATAACAGCAAAAAATAACCTGGGGTTCGGGTGAGGAGTGAGGCGGGAGGGTTAAAAGTAACCTTCCCTGGGAATGGGTTGGGAATGGGGAAAAATAGATTCTGGCTTAGGAATGGCAACATAAAAATATTGTTTTGTCCCACTCTGGGAAGGGTTAAGGTGTGTTTGTGACAGAGGGGTTTGTAGGGAATTCACCTGAGGGGACAGAGCTCGTTTTATTTATTAGGGATCTTTTTCTTTTTCTTTTTCCTTTCCCTTTCCCTTTTCCTTTCTCTTTTCCTTTTCCTTTTCCTTTTCCTTTTCCTTTTCCTTTTCCTTTTCCTTTTCTTTTTCCTTTTCCTTTTCCTTTCCCTTTCCCTTTCCCTTTCCCTGTCCCCTTCCCTCTTTCTCCCCCAAATACATTTTAAGAAATTTCTATAAATTACTATAAAACCATTCCTGCCTGTAGAAGTTTCATTGATTCGCTGAGTCCCAACCACCCCAAGGAAAGAGAAATTCTGCAAAAATTCCCAGAGCTTTGCTCTCCTCATTATTGAGACCCCCGATCCTTGGGGAGCAGAATCTCGCTCAAACCACCCCATTCATTTCCCCAGAGACTCGGGCTGCAATTCCAGCTCCTCTTTCTCCCTCTGCCTCCTTTTGCCCTGTGATCCAACACGGGAGGACGGCTGGCAATCAGCTCCAGCAATTATCACTCTCCAGGCTGGGATTGTTATCCCTGCCTTCCCCAAACAGAGCGGCCAATGGAAGGATCCTTTTCCCTGGAATTTTCTGTTCTGCTCCTCGGCTCCAGCTCTGAACTGAGGATGAAGAGGGCAGCTCGGATTTCAGCTCCATCCTGAGGGAATAATGACGGGAGCAGAGTCCAAAGGGTGGCACCGAGGGGATGGGGTGGGTCAAGAGGATTGAAACGGGAGACAGAGGATTCCTCATTTGGGGAATTCTGGGAATCACGGGGTCACGGAGCGGTTTGGGTTGGAGGGGATGGGAAAAATCAGTGGCCGTGGCAGGGACACCTTCCCCCATCCCAGGTTATCCCAGCCTGGCCTTGGGCATTCCCAGGGATCCAGGGGCAGCCACAGCTCCTCTGGGAATTCCATCCCAGCCCCTCCCCACCCCAAAAGGCAGAATTCCTTCCTAAATCCCATCTAAACCTGCTCATGGAGTCCTGGAGAGGTTTGGGTTGGAAGGGACCCACCAGGGGCAGGGACAGCTTCCATGGAGGGCGTGGCTCCGGCCTGGCCTTGGGCACTCCCAGCATCCCAAGTTTGTTCCCAAAATCCCACCTAAACCAGGAGTCATGGAATGGCTTCGGTTGGAAGGGACCTTAAACCCAAAATCCTGGAATGGTTTGGGTTGGAAGGGACCCTAAACCCAAAATTCTGGAATGGTTTGGGTTGGAATGGACCTAAAAACCAAAATCCTGGGATGGTTTTGGTTGGAAGGAACATTAAACCCAAAATCCTGGGATGGTTTGGGTTGGTAGGGACCCTAAACCCAAAATCCTGGAATGGTTTGGGTTGGGAAGGAACCTTAAACCCAAAATCCTGGATGGTTTTGGTTGGGAGGAACCTTAAACCCNTTAAACCCAAAATCCTGGATGGTTTTGGTTGGGAGGAACCTTAAACCCAAAATGAAGCCAATGAGAGCGTCCTGGTTATATCGGAGCTCCTGGGGGAAAACTTCTGTCCCGGATCCTATGGACTTTGCTCTTCCAAACCTTTAATAATCCACATTATTCCTCTTCCCAAAAACCCCTACTCCTTCCCGTGTTTCCCTAAATTTCAGTGCATGGAATCCGAAAACAAAATGCTCTTTATTCCCAGCAAAACTTTCAGCAGAGGATAAAAAATTTCCTTTTTTCCCCACCTCCTTTCATTTTTCTCACACACATTCCTCATGCTAAACTCCTCTGAAAATCCAGGGTGGAATTGTGAGATTTAAAAGTGTCAAGTCCCCTTTGCTTTTTTTTTTTTTNTTTCTCACACACATTCCTCATGCTAAACTCTGAAAATCCAGGGTGGAATTGTGAGATTTAAAATACTCAAGTCCCCTAGAAGGTTCTTTTCCCTTTGGAAAATCCGGTGTGGAATGACTCAAAATTTTCTTCCCTCGCTGCTGCTCAGGATTTTTAATGCTCGCGTCTTTCAATGCTTTTTCCTGCTCCCTGAAAAATTCCATTTATTTTAGATTATCCCCCCCTTAATCTTTTGGTTCCCTCTGCCAGGCCATACGTGGAGTTTTGTATCTGTAAAAAGGAGCTGGAATTTCCCAGATTTCCTCGTTATTCCTGAAAGGAATAATTCCATTCTTTTCTCCCTTGGCTGTGTCTCAGATCCATCCCCAGGAGCTGAGCGCGAACCTCCTGAATCGGGGCCAAAAGAAACAGAAACAAGACAAATTCCCGCTGGGAATTTCCGCCGTGGCTTGAGCTGAAAAATCTGGATTCCAGCCCAAAAAATTGTGTCAAACCCAGAGGTACCTCATTAACATCCACTTGTAATGAAGAAATTAATGAGCCCCTGTGGAAGGGACATCCAGGGAAGGGGCGGGATCCGTGGTCCAAACCCCATCCCAAAAAACTCACAAGGGGAATTTAATCCGGAAAATGACTTTGGACCACACAATTCCTCTCTGTAGAGCATTAAAACCTGCAGAATTCACTGGAAACTCAACCAAAAAGGGATGAAATGCAGAGAGAAATTTATTTATTTTTTTGGGGGAGCACCTTCATGGCTCCAAGAGATGGGGAATGGATCAAACCCCGGGAAAAGGTGGGTGGGATTCGGGTTTTGGGGTCGTGGAGTTTGGAGCTGCTTGGGTTTGTTTTTAAACGAAAATTTTGGAGATTCCACAACTCTCCGCACTGCCCGGAAGCCAGAAAAGGCACGGATTTGCTGGATTTAGGCTGGAGAAAACATGAAATGTAATCGAGAAACGAAGGAAAGAGAATCTGCATAACCTTAAAATTCCTTCCCCTGGAGCGTGGGCTGGGAATTTCCTCAAGGAGAAGGTGAAGGGCAACTGTGGGAATGTCAGGAAGGAACATTTTAAAATCTTAAAATAACAAAAGCAGAGCAGAGCAGATCATTGATCCCTGCTGGGAATGCTGGGAAGGAGATGCTGTTCTGGAGCTGGGAACGCTGGAATAATCCAATCCAATAATCCAGCTCTTTGTGGAAAAAATGGATTTATTCCATAGAAACAGCAGCTTGGGTTGATCAATGACATCAGCAATTAATACCCTCTGATGAGGAATTTAATTTGGTGTCAACTTCCTTCTGAGCCGCACAAAGGACACAAAATTCCCTTTGGGATCACTGGTTTGGCACAGCTGGATTGGGGCTGGGCCGGCACAGCTGGATTCAAGAATGACCCGGCACATCTGGATTGGGGCTGACACGGCACATCTGGTTAAGGGATGACCCGGCACATCTGGATCCGAGATTCAGGACCGAGCCAGCTCATCTGGTTTGGGGCTGGCCCAGCACATCTGGATTAGAGACTGACTCAGCACATCTGGCTTGGGGCTGACCCAGAACATCTGGATTTAAGAACGGCACAGCACATCTGGTTAAGGAATGACCCAGCACATCTGGATTAGAGACTGACTCAGCACATCTGGCTTGGGGCTGACCCAGAACATCTGGATTCAGGAATGACATGGCACATCTTGTTAAGGGATGACACGGCACATCTGGCTTGGGGCTGACTCAGAACATCTGGATTCAAGAACGGCACGGCACATCTGGTTAAGGGATGACCCCGCACATCTGGTTAAGGGATTACCCAGCACATCTGGCTCTGGGGCTGACTCGGCACATCTGGATTCAGGGACGGCACGGCACATCTGGGTAAATACCCCAAAGTGCAGCCCAGGAGAAATCTCTGTCCAGCTGCAGCCGCCTCTGCCCCCCACATTCCGCCCCTGTCTCCATGTCCTGGGCACAAATTCCTGCCCCAATCCAGGATTCATTCCCATTTTCCCTTCTTCAGCCACCTCTGCCCCCCACATTCCGCCCCTGTCTCCATGTCCTGGGCACAAATTCCTGCCCCAATCCAGGATTCATTCCCATTTTCCCTTCTTCAGCCACCTCTGCCCCCCACATTCCGCCCCTGTCTCCATGTCCTGGGCACAAATTCCTGCCCCAATCCAGGATTCATTCCCATTTTCCCTTCTTCAGCCACCTCTGCCCCCCACATTCCGCCCCATCTCCATCTCCTGGGCACAAATTCCCACCCCAGTCTGGAATTCATCCCCANCTGGGCGCAAATTCCCCCCCCGGTCGGAAAGTCAGCCCCCTTTGCCCTTCTCCAGCCGCCTCTGCCCCCCACATTCCGCCCCTGTCTCCATGTCCTGGGCACAAATTCCTGCCCCAATCCAGGATTCATTCCCATTTTCCCTTCTTCAGCCACCTCTGCCCCCCACATTCCCCCCCCATCTCCATCTCCTGGGCACAAATTCCCACCCCCATTTTCATTCCCATTTTCCCTTCCCGCCTCAGGGAGCATCCCAAGATATCCGGGAGCTTTTCCGCCTTTTCAGCCATTCCTGAGCCGTGCCGGGAACGGAAAACGCCCAACGGAGCCCTCTCTGGACGCTGCCTCGTTAGGAGTTTGTCCTCATTAAAAGGGACAAATTCACCACAAACAATCGCACAGCCCTGAGCAGAACATGCAGAATTTCCCCCCTGCTTCCCAGGAATGCTGGAAATTTGGGAATTTGAACCAAACCCGCTCCGTTCAGTTAAATTCCTTTCGATGCAGGGGGCGGGAGGACACTCAGGAACTTCCAGATGTTCCCTGTGAATATTTTGGGAATTGGGCACGGAGCTGTCAGGCTTCCAAGCAGAAAACACAGAAAACGCACCAAGAAAATACACCAGGATTTGGTTGTTTGGTGGGATTTTATTTTTTTTTTTCCTACATTTTATGAACTTTTTTTCAATTTTTTTTTTTTTTTTGAGGATTAGGGATGTCAAAGCAGGGTGAAGGAGAAAGGTAAATATATGAAAAATTCCCCATTTTTTCCTCATCATTTGAGTTTCCTGACTGGCTGCAATTCCAAATCCTCCCCAACAGGGACTCTCCAGCTGTGTCCAGGATATAATTCCAGGAATTCTCATTCTCTGGATGCTTTAAATGTCCAAATAAATACCAACAAAAGAGGGTGAATGAGGAAATTTAACCCTGAAATTATAAAATATCTACAGAGATGGATTAGCACCATCCAAGAGGAACGAGCTGCAGCAAGAGAGGCACTCAGGATAATCCAAATTTCCTTGGAAAAATCCATCCAGAGATGGAAAAAAACCCCACTTGAAGTTAAAAAAATTAACATGAGAAAAAGCTGCAGGACTGAATTGTGCCACTTTAATTAGGGGAGCCTTGGACAAGTTCTGTGCTCTTTTGATTTGTTCTCAGGCACAACACGACACAAAAAGGAACTCGAGTTTTTCTTTTTTCCCCTGATTTTTCCTTTAAAATGTTCATTTTCAGATGCTCCAGCTTCAAGCTGGTTCATTTCCAGCTTCCCCTCTCCGGGCATTATTTGATTTCTTTTTTTTTTTTTTTTTTTTCTTTTCCTTTGGTTGCCATAAAAAAATCTGTGAGTCAGAAAAAATAAAAATGGCTGTTTTTTAGATCGGCCTCCAGTACAAAATAATTATAGCATCCCCTGCTGAGGGATGGGCTCACACAAAAGCCTGGATTAAAAAAAAAAATAATCCCATTTATTTCCAGGAACTTCCCAACCACAGGTGCCGCTGTGGCCACCTCCAACATTCCCAGAATTCCAGCTCTGCCATGGATTCCCGAGGCTTGGAAAGATTGGGGGCACCAGGGGCATTAAAATTTAAATTTAACTTAAATTTACCCTTGAATTCCCATTTAGCTGTGGGAATCAGTGAGGAAAACAGGGAAAATTGCTCCCTGGCACCAGGAAAACCTCTGGAATTTGGTTCCTGATTGAGTAATTTGGGAATCAGTGAGGAAAAGAGGGAAAACTGCTCCTCAGCTGTGGGAAAACATCTGGAATTTGGTCACTGAGTGAGGAATTTGGGAATCAGAGAGGAAAAGAGGGAAAACTGCTCCTCAGCTGTGGGAAAACCTCTGGAATTTGGTCCCTGAGCGATGATTGCTTTGGTTTTCCACACCAAAGCAGAAAAAAACAGATGGAGGCGAATGATTTATGGAATTATGGAATCCTGGAATGGTTTGGACCAATTATGGAATCTTGAAAGGACCTTAAATCCCATCCAGTGCCACCCCAGGGGCACCTTCCCTGTCCCAGGGTGCTCCAGCCTGGCCTTGGACATTCCAGGGATCCAGGGGCAGCCACAGCTGCTCTGGGAATTCCATCCCAGCCCCTCCCCACCCTCACAGCCAGGAATTCCTTCCCTAAAAATGGGACTCCTCCCTCGCACAGGAAGCTCTGCAGCTCCTGGAATCTCCTCCCAAAGGAGGACCTGGATGTTGGAGCATCCCAAATCCCAGAAACCCCACAGATCCCACGTTCCCCTTTCCCAGAGCCCCGCTGGGGCTGCTGGATGGAACAATCCCAATCCCAATCCCAATCCCAATCCCAATCCCAATCCCACAGGCTCTCCCGGTCCCATTTCTCCCTGCATGGCACTGTTGAGGGAGGGCGGAGATTCCAAACTTCCATCTTCCTTTTCCATCCCTCGCTTCCCTCTCCCTCCCAGCCTCGAGTTCCCGGCAGGAGCACGAAGATCCCTGGGAGCTTCCCAGGATCCATTTCCAGGATCCATTCCCAGGATCATTCCCAGGATCCCTTCCCAGGTTCCTTTCCCAGGAACCATTCCCAGGAACCATTCCCAGGATCCATTCCCTGGATCAATTCCCAGGATCCCTTCCCGGGATCCATTCCCAGGATCCATTTCCAGGATCCCTTCCCAGGAACCATCCCCAGGAACCATTCCCAGGATCCATTTCCAGGATTCCTTCCCAGGATCCATTCCCAGGATCCATTCCCAGGATCAATTCCCAGGGATCATTCCCAGGGATAATTCCCAAGATCCATTCCCAGAATGCATTCCCAGGATCCATTCCCAGGATCCATTCCCAGGATTCCTTCCCAGGATCCATTCCCAGGGACCCATTCCCAGGATCAATTCCCAGGATCCATTCCCACGGATCATTCCCAGAATCCCTTCCCAGGATCCATTCCCAGGATCCATTCCCAGGATC
>VZTX01024693.1:0-22734 GCA_013400915.1 Pardalotus punctatus
CCGGCCGGACGTCACGGCGGCCCGAGTGGGCAGTGCCCGCAGCCCGGCCGTGCCAGCAGACCGGCCGTCGCCACGCCGCGTGGGCAGCGGCCAAAGAGCCGCCGAGACCCCGCCAGCCCCGGGGAAGAAATGCCCACGGGCTGGAACGGAATCAGCCACCCCGGCTGGCAGCGCATCCATGGCACCGATTGTCCCAGCACAAGGGCTCTTTAGGGAGAAGGGTTCCGCGGAGGCTTCTGTGGAGAGATTAGATCGGCTCCCCACGCTGCGCCGAGATCAAACTGCCCGTGGCGGCTGAGGGAGCGGCTGGGGCCGCCTTTGTGCGCTCCGGCCCCCGCAGCAGGAAAAGTGACCCCACAGTTTGCAAAAAGGGACGTTCTCCCAGTGGGTGACAGCCAGGCTGCGGCTCTGGGGTGGCACGGAGCGGTCACGGCTCAGCTGGAGCGAGGGGGACAGCACTGCTGACATCTGAGCCCTTTGGAATCTTTCCCCGGGACAGGAGCTCCTGGGAGATGCTGCATCCTGCTCTGAAGGCTCAGGGGGACATCGATTCCAATGGGGCTGTGCAGGAACCTCAAGCTTTAGTTATGTAAGAGCAGTCCCAGGGGTGATGGAGCTGGGCAGCTCCAACTCAGCACCTCACAACATTTTCCTGGTATGTGACAAGCCGCTGATAAAGCTAAGTCACTCCAGCCATTTCCTTTCTGTAGAACAAGAACATGCTGACCGCCTTCATTGAGATCCATCACAAAATACCCACTGGAGAGCCGTTTTTTGGCTCCTAAAGCACATGTCATGTGCCCCACAGCACCAGTCCAACTCCAAGCCTTTATGGGGACCACCGAGGCAGAAGGACACGAGATGAGACCAAGAGCAGCAGGTCCCGAGAGCAGAGCCCTGCCAGGAGCCGCCGGACCAGCACCCTGCAAGATCCATCTTGCTGCCACCCACCCAACACTCATTTTCTCTGCTCCTGGCTTTGCCACTAAAAGCAATTACAGCCCAGTCCTATTCACAGGGCACCCCGATGAACGCACCAAAGCCAGGGCTCCACACAAACCCATCCCAGCTCCAAGCCACGACACTTCCCCTCGGTTCCTGGGCTGAGCGGGGTGAACCACGGGGAGCTGGGATGTCTGCAGAACAAAAGCCCTACACAAACAATTCCTGCCCGACTTGAAGGGCAGCCCCGAGTGCTGATACAGTCTCAAACGCAGTAATTATTGGTGGCTTTGAAGCCTAACGTGTGCAGAGTGCACTTTCCACACCTATTTCACCCAAACGACACCACTTACCTCATCCCCCGCGTACCTGCTCCTCCGGAGCCCTTTGTAGTCCTGCCAGGGCCGCTCATTACTGCTCTCAAATGCTGCTGCGGCTGCTGGAACAAGAGACAGGAACTTTATGCAGGGGAAAATGCGAAATTAAAAAAGGCTGCCCTGAATTACAGCTCGCATCACCATGAGAAAGCCTTTATTATATTATTTCAACCCGCTTGATGAGGGGAAATTAAAGGATTACGTTTCCAAATGGGTGTCTATTGTGCACACATGTCCAGCCCTGGCTCATCCTTGACCTGCCACCCTGAAGGACCCTTCACTCCCAGGTCTTTTCCCGTGTCCTTTCCAACCAGACCATCTGTTTGCTTCCTCAGCACCACTCAGATAAATCAAACCAAATTCCTTGTGGAGACGAAGACTTCTTGCCATTTTACCATGGAAGTGGCAGATCCAGAGGAAAGCTATAATCCAAGGTGGGCTTTCCCAACATCAGCCTTGCAGGACAACAACCAGACTTAGAAATCCCCCCTGCCACATCCCTGAGGCAATAAGGAAGGGAAACCAACTCGGAGGAGATAACATCAGAAAGCCCAAATAGCTCTGAGCTGGTGATGCGGAAGCAAAGCGTGTTTGCCCAAGAAAATGCTCCGAGGATATCCTAAAGATGGCCTCAACCACGTGGGGCTGAGCCCCAGCACGGCGTCAGCAGTGAAAACGAGCTCTGCAGGGCAGCCACACAGCACCAGGGAGCAGAGCAGGCTTCAGCAGCCCCTGCACAGCAGCACAACCCAATTTTCCATCCCAGAGTCTGGTCAGGGCCAGCTGATCCCACCACACTCTGCCCATCCCCACCCAGATGCACTGGGTGGCTTAGCAGACAAGGTACATGAGGTAAAGGTCCTTAATCAG
Source organism: Pardalotus punctatus (assembly GCA_013400915.1). Lineage (NCBI taxonomy): Eukaryota > Metazoa > Chordata > Aves > Passeriformes > Pardalotidae > Pardalotus > Pardalotus punctatus. The sequence continues at coordinate 2,190 of VZTX01024693.1, forward strand.
ACCAATCAGGACAGATAAATTTGGTTTATCTGACTCCCCAGGAGCCGGAAGAGTCCCTCACAAAAGGCCTGGCATCCACACGCTGCCAGTGCCACCAGAAAGGGTGGGAGGTGACATTCAGCCAAACGCCAGCCAAGGGAGGACCATTGGATCAGCTCCTGCACTCCTGGGCTGGGGCAGGCACCAGCTGGGGGCCACCAGCCCTGTCAGCCAACGAGCCAACCCTCCAGCTCAGCAGCAGGAATCTGCTTCCAAGGGGTTTTGGCACTTTGGAGACATCAGCAGGATGTAAGAGCTGCTCTGCCCCACAGAACTGTATTAAACCCAGGCACCTCAACCCATGCAGGGAAGCCCTTGGGAAGGGGGTGGTTGGGTGTGCGGTTCTAACCTCTGCACATCTGCATTTCTGTGGCGTTAAAGCTGAGATTTCACTGGTTTATCATAAAAAGCAACGAGGGTTTAAGGTGCTCTTTGCTCTGTTTATCCCTCCAGCGGGGTTGGTGCTGGGATCAGGCTTTGCCATCTGCTTTTTCCAGGAGAAAAGGGCCTGGCAAAGGGAAAATCACCATGATTTACCAGCAACAGTGACCCCTCCTCAAGCCATGCCCAAACGGAAGGAGAATTTTGGCATTTTGGTTAAAAAGGGAGCATCATCCCTGCCCACAGCTGATGCTGGCAGAGCAGCCGCAGTGCCCACCCGGCACCGGGCTCAGTGCAAGCTCCAGCCGTGAGCAGTGTCTGTAAAGCTGCAATAATGTGGGGGTGACACAGGAACCGCACAATCCCTGCAATTATTTCAGGTTTTTTTCTGGCCCCATGAAGCCCTGGTTAAGAAATGAATCCACAAATGCTTTCCTTACCCAGGCTGATGTTGGGCAGAGGGAAGAAGTGCCCAAACGCTGCTTTGGGGCTGCAGCAGCCGCCCTGGGCAGGTGGGACGGGATTGGGCTGCTGTGGTGGATTTTCCCTGCTGTCCCACAGCCCCAGTCAGGAACAGGGGAGCTCATTTCCCCAGCCCATAGCAATCATCTTCCCCAGACCCTCCTGGATTCAGCCTCCCAAGCCTCTGACTCCTCTAACTGTGAGGGGTTCAAAGCACCACAGATGCACTGGGCCAGTTGTGCTTCGAGGAACCTGCAGAGCTCAAGCAACCTCAGAGGGCACCACCCTGTTTCCAAAAACAAGAAAGGGAATTTGGGGAAAAGCCCATAAATCCCGATTTAAATGGAAACACTCCATACCGTTTGTTGGTTTTTTGTTTTGGTTTTTTTTTTCTACGCTGGGTCTTTTGGAGATGTTCAGAAGGGCAGAATCAATTGGGTTGGAAGGGACCTTAAAGCTCATCTTGTTCCATGGGCAGGGGCAGCTTCCATGAGCCCAGGTTGCTCCAAGCCCCCCCAACTCTCCACCACTTGAAAAGGAGAAAACAAAACAGATGCTCTCCAATATCATCATCTGTCCCCAGCATTAACAGCTGCTGGTACATTAATGAGCCTAATTACCAGAAATGCTGCCCATCCAGCACTACTTGGCTCCACATTTTCTAGTCCTCACTGATGCCTGGATTTTAGAGCACATTAAAAAACCTCTTCGAATCCCCCATACACCAAGCACACAGTCCCTTGTTCAGGGTAGAAACCAGCTTGGAGGCACAGCGTGGTTTAACATTTGAGGGATGGCACTTCAGCTCTCAGAAGTCATCTCTGCTCCCTGAGCCTCCCCAAAGCAGCTCCCATCCCTGCAGCTCGAATCCACACCGACCAAAAACAGCCTTTGGGTGTCTATCAATACCATTTCAGCCTTAATTACAGAGCGCTATTAAGTAACACTATTGTTCCCTGACAAAGCCTGTCGAGTTATTTATTAGGGAAGGATTCGGCAAATTGAGCCCAACTGCCAAAGCTTTGATAAACTGAAAGCTCATTTTCCCTGTGATCTCAATGAAACAGATTTTCTTTTCCTGAGTGCTTTGAAATCTGAAGTCTGAGTAGTTGTCACTAAGAGATGATGACAAAGGACTGTTTTACTGCCACTCAGAAAAACTGAAATTCTGCTGCCTTTACAGTGACAAATGACCAGGCCAAAGCCAAGTTGGGGACTTCTCTATTTCACATCTGCACTGGGCCATCCACTCCGATGCCTTTCATGTGGGGGCAGTTGAAAGCACAATACAGTCACTGCTTTAGGAGCTGGGAAGCACAGAAGAAAAAACCAGAAACCGTTTGAAGGTGGCCCTTAACTCTCTCAGTTACAGTTCATTCTGACACAGAAGAGCAGAGCTTTCCTTCATCAAAACCCATGGAAAGCTCTGCCTGCCGCTGTCCCCAGGTGTCACACGTGGCTCACGGGGAGCCACACCATGGCCTGGCACGGCCACCACGAGCCCGATCTGGCTGAACTCCTGGCAGGAATGAGTCCCTCAGCCCGGCAGGAACCAGCCCACAGGGAGGATTCCCAGGGGACAGCACAACCCCAATTGCTCCTGCTTCCAGCAGCAGCAGGGGCTGGAGACCAAAGCCCACTTTGGGGCTGCTGGAGAGATTTCCCAGCAGGACAACCAGCTATTCCATGGACATGCAGCAGTAAGTGACAATTCAGCCTCCAGACCACTGCGTTCTTCAAACACTTTTGGTTACAAATTTATCCCACCCCCATCAGTGCAGAAATGCCTTTTCTCCTCCATGAGCCCTGGGATGATGATGACATCCCTGAAAGGCACAGAGCTGACACGTGGTTGATCCAGTCAGCATCCCATGATGAATCCCGGAGTAACTGTCAGGAAAACAAGTTGGAAAGGCTGGATTTCCCTTCCTGCACTGCCCAGATGGGATGGACCCTGATGGGCTGCTCTGCTTCCACACAAGGAGCTGCTCTGCACTGCCAACAGCTAATTCCTAAGCAAATTCTTTTCAAATGTTAATTACAGTCGAACATGCTTGAATTTTACTGACCCCATCAAATTTGACAGGCGACTTCTCATGTTACCCAGAGCCACTTAAAAGCAAAACCAAGCTGAATATATCTTCAGGCTAAAATATTTGTTAGTCTAAAAGCCTGCAAGCTTCAACCATAACCTTGCAATTTCCCTTGCATGTATCTGTGTTGATAACAGGTTCAGAACAGCAATTACTGGGCTTGTAAATACAAGCAAATCTCAGGTCCCAGGGCCAAAGGCTGGAACCAGAGCGTGTCTGGTGCTGAGAACACTGGGAACCGATTGTGCTCAATGACACACACACAAAGGATTTCCCTGCTAGATCACGGCAGAGTACAAGATAAGAAGTTGCTTGAGGATCAGGCAATAATATTTTGAAGAGTGGGGACTTGGAGTCAAATCTTTGTTTTTTTAGGAGCCAAAACCCCACAGGTCAGGTGCCTTCCATGGGGGGCATGGAAGGCCCAAGGGGCTGACAGAGCATCCTTTTGGGGTTGTATTTTTTAAACAAATCTTGCCCTCCAGTGACCTGCCCATTTACCACCAGTGTCTCACTGGGCTGTGGAGCTTCCCTACAGCAAATCCTGCAGGGAATACAGTGGGATGAGCGGGACCTAGCAGTTCCCAACATCTGTCAGAGGCTGTGGAATCCCACCAGCTCCAGGCTGTGCAGCACAGCTCCGGCCAGAGTTCCCATCTCACCCTCCCCATTTGATCAGGAAGAATTCAAACCATCTGCAAAGTCCCTGTGTGCTAATGGCAAGTTGCAGAACACGTTCCTGTTTTATCTCAAAGGCTTCTGGTCTCAATGTGAGGTGTTGAAACCATCTCCAGAGCTTCCCACCAGGCTTCCTGCACTGCCTGACACAGCACAGAAAAGCTTTTCCCACCAAAAATCAGCCCAGCCCCTCCCCTGCTCATCCTCCAGCCAAGCTTTGCTCTCACCCCTCCGCAGGGAAGTCAGGCTGATGTGTGGAAGCATCAGGCACTCAAGCTTTGCCTTCTGAGCTCCCCCAAGTCTCATTTTTGGGCAGTCCCGGCCTGACATCCAAGCTCCCTCCAGGATAACTGATGAAATCAGGGGCCATTCCCCTTCCCCACCCCTCCCTGCCCTGCAGGCAGAGGTCTCAGCAGAGCCCTGATCACGGTTTCAGTCAAAGCAGCCTCACCAGGACCAGCACCTGCTGAAATCATTGCCCAAACCCATTGAAATAAGTTATTGCAACTTGCACACAGAGGCGTGGCCTGAAAGTTGCATTTTTGGCTTTCTGACAGGAAAAGGGAAACTCAGACCATGAGATGCCCTTTTTTTGAAGCTTGATAGGAACAGATTTGGGAGTGGTTTATCAGACATATGTACGGCACGTGGCCTCTGGCTTTTCTCGTGGCTGAATCCTTTCTTGAGGTTTTTGGTTGGGGCTGAGCAGCCTTTGAAGCCACCAGCTGAGGCTGCTCGGCAGGAGGAAACGTTCAGGACCCAGAACCTGGGGGAGCTGAACCCTTTTTGTCAGAGAAACCCACATCACACACATCCCAAATGCCACTTCCCTCGTCCCTCAGCCCTGCAGCACAGGATGTCTCTGCCACCAGCACAGGGACAGCTCCCCTTGTGCCAGAGATCCCTCCCTATCCACTTCATCTCTTTATCCAAAGAGAGAAGGATTTCCTTCAGTTCATTTCCAAAAGGTTTTTCAATACTGACCACAAATGAAACAGAGCAAGAACTCCCCAGATTTATTCTGGCTGTTTTAAGTGTTCACTTCAGACTCAAGCTAAAAATGGGAAAGCTCCCAGAAATCTTTAACAAATAATTTCACTCTGGAGTTTTCCTCTCTACCTCCTGACTGGCCTTTCTGAATTGTCACCCTGATACCTTTTACCTCCAGCTGCAGCTTGGTTGTTCACATTCAGTATAAATGTGCCAATCTTCATCCCAGCATCTTGATTTTCCGTGAGGATCCAAACCCACCCAAATGCAGGGGTCAGGAAGCAGAAGTGGCTTCCATCTTCCATCCTTGCTGTCACTGCTTTGCTTTTTGGCATTGCAGCCTCTCTCTACAAATAAATCTTGGGTTCAACGCTGCTGAAATGTTTTGTAAACAGCTTCCAAGAGAAACAGAATGTTTGTGCTGCTGATTTCATCGGAGCTGTTTGCACACATGAGCGAGTTCCTGAGAACTGCAGAGATTTGCAGCCCTAAATAGCCCAGGTTTTTCCTGTCAGGCCCACGAGCCTCCATGAAGTCACTCCAGGGATGACTTTGGTCCAAGAACAAACATTTTAGACTGAATATTTCAAAGCAAAGCTCAAAGCCTGTGGTAAGGCTTTGGGAACACCACCAAGATTAAGATTAGCAAAGCAGAAATCAATATTTTATTCCCAGTCTGCAATCCAACACCCTCCAGACACTTGTGCTACTCAAGGGTTAAAACATTTGCTGCTCACACACTTGATGAGGTTAAGGCAGAGGCTTTGGTGCTAATTAATCAACAGCAGTTTCCTCAGCATTATTTAAAAATATTCACACCAAAGTAGCTGCACTAAGAGCCTTTGGGATGCTTTAGGTAGTGAAACATCACAAGCACTAGAGCAGCTTTTTGGGGATAATTTAAACTGCATTAACCTCCCTGCAGGGCCACATCAGGTGAAGCAAAGTTTGGGTGAGATAATGCACCTTGCAGGAAGAACCTGTTTGATTGATGAGGAATTTTGCACATGGGTTCTCATGAGGATTTCTGCATAAAAATGCTGGAAAAAGTTTTTTTGTTGCTGTGTTGCCATTGTTACCAAGGGCAGTCCTGGCCTACAACTACAAACCTTGGTTCCAAAGGGGACTTTCAGCATCCCTGGAGGAGCAAAAGTATCTCAATGGATTCCCATGATAAAATCAAGGAAAAGAAGATCCTTGGGGGCAAAAAGCGACAGAGGCTGGAGCCAGCATTGCTAACCAGCCACAGTGATCAATACTGGGGACAATATTGGTAATTTCCTGCAGAGCTGCCCAAACACACCCATTTCCCAAGGCTTTTGGGATGTGCTGACACCTGGGAGCCAAAGCTGGAAAAGCTGAATACAACCAGATCTTTTCAGCTCAAGTCCCACAAGGACACAGGCTCTGGCACTGACACCATCCCGGGGCACTTGCCCTCCCAAGGCTGCACACCAGGACACAGCTGGAATATTCACCCGTCCCTACAGGCACAGGAGGTGACTGATCTTATGAGATCTGCTAATTAACGTTTATGAAGATTCCGAGATGAGAGTCACTACTTATTTCCCAGCACACCCAATTCCTTATCAAGGGACCTGTCCATAACCCCACAGCCCAGAACGCTGCTCTGGTTTAATCCAGGCCTTTTCCAGCCCAGTTTGGGAGTGACCAGGCTGGTGCAGTGCAGAACGTGACTCAGCCAAGCCCTTGAAGGACAAATCAGGGTTTTAGAGCCCAGGAAGATAAAACTAATTTTACAATGCAAGATCTGCTCTCCATGAAGAGCACTGGGACCATGTAACCTCACTGATCTCATCTAAACCCCCCCAAAGTCCTGCACAGCCTTTTTTATCCCCAGCCAGCTCCAGCCTGGTGGGACCTGGCAGCGATTCCATGGTGGTGCCTGCCCAGGCAGCCCTGGAAAAGCTGCACAGCTCCAGCCCAGCTGTTCCAGCCGCTGGCAACAAGAGCAGACTCTGGAGCAGCTCTGCTCCAGAGGGGTCCAGCAGGGAGGAGAGCCCATGCCTGCCTGGCAGCTGCTGGGATTGCTGAGCAGGGAGGCCAGCGAGCAGGATCCTTCCCAGCCGCACAGGAGAATCCCGGGGTGCTCCCAGCCTGCTCCGTGCTGTGGGAATGCAGGGATGGACACCCTGGGAACCATCGCTCACGGCTGGGCTGGACACAGCAGCCAGGTGATCTGAGGAGAAGGTGCTTGCTCAGGTTAGGCTCCTAATGCCCAATCCATTCTTTCGAATGTGGCTCCCAAGGCCTCTCCCTCTGCTTTTGGAAAAAGCACAGCATCAGATTTTCCAGCAGGACAAGCCCCGTGTGTCAGGAACGTTCCCTTTCAGCAACGTGCTAAAGGAGTGCAAAGGGTCACGGGAGCTCTGGGATGACATCAACCTCTTTACTATTAATCCTGTGTTGAATATTATCCAGGAGAGAGTAATTTTTAATGGGGCCCTGGTTCGTCTTGTTTAAACTTGCACATACCTGAGCTACTTTTAGGCCTAAACCCACAGAAAAGAAAATAATGCAGCTTGGCTTTAGTGCAAGCAAGAGAAGTGCTAATTCCACCTTCTTTTATCTCCACATTTACTCAGGAGTGCAGAGTAAATAGACCAAAATGGAGATCGTTACATTAAGGCACACCTAATAATACTACACCGTCCTTAATGCCCATTAACTCTGGGGCCTTTCACCATTGCACTCACTCAGAGCACACTTCAGATAACACAGCTGATAGAGGAGGGAAAAAAAGTGGTGTGAGCAGCAGCAGCAGGGAAAGCTGAGCTTCCAGGGGTGGGATGAAAGCGTTTCTCCTGGCAGCACATGGAATTTTTGTCCTGCAGGTCTCCAGGGCTTTATCAATCTCAAACCCATTTCCAACCCCCCCACGCTGTTATTAAATACAAGAGATGAGCCCCAAGCAGCAGGAAAGGAATTCAGGAACCCAGTTTCAGTGCTAATCCCAGATTTATAAATAAAACTGGGTGTAAAGGAGCGAAGCTAGGCGTGCTCAGCAAGTCAGAGAATCACAGAGTGGTTTGGGGTGGAATCACGTCCAGAATCAGCTCATTCCAGCCCCTGCCATGGGCAGGGACACCTTCCACTGTTCCAGGCTGTTCTGGGCCCTGTCCAGCCTGGCCTCTCCCCTGACAGTGAGGAAAGGAGGGGATCAGTGCCCTGTCCCCAGCACAGCTCTGAGCTCTCCTACTCCACAGGAGCCACAACCGTTTGTGAGAGCGCAGGGGCCAAAGCCAGCCCACGGAAAGGACACCAGGGATGGGTTTTCCCTGCGTGGGTTTGCCAGGATGGAGCTTACCCAGCTTCCTGACCCACTGGCAATGTACCAACACCAATCTGATGGTGCCCCAGAAAACCTGCAGCAAGTGTCAAGTTGTGCTAGTTACCCAAAAAGCTTTAAAAAGGACTTTTTTAGAGGCACCTGTCTGCTAATAATGGCAAAGAGTCTCGCACGGAATCCAGCTGTGACACAGGTGGACACTGCAGCAGTGCCACCAGTGGAGACTCTGCTCCCCACGGCTCCTTCCACACATTCCTGCTTCCAGATAACTCATGGGATGTCCAGAGCTGACCAAGAGGAACCGACAGCCAAGTGGGGAAACTCCACAGCTGACAGCAAGAGAATGCAGAGACCAAACACTCTGCAGTTAGAGAGGGAGATTTTAATTTTCATGCTCTAAATTAAGTCATCATTGGATATTTCTGAGATGGAAGGTATGATCTCCCTTTCTAAATATAAGCCTGGAAGGCTGCCAGGGGAACACGGGCCTCCAAAACCAACAGGCAATCCAGCCTGGAGGAGAGAGAAGCCCTTGGAGACCTCGGGAGCTGCTGGAAAGGTCTTTCTCACAGCGGGGAGAGGAAGCCTTGGTTGGACTGCGGCTCAGGAGAGCCCTCGCTCCTGATGCAAACAGCAGCAGAGCCTTCGGGGGCAGGTGAGGGAGCAGAGCAGCCCCAAGGAGCTGCAGAGCCCTGGCTCCAGAGGGCTCCTGGCCATGATGGGGTGGCCCCGAGGAGAACGGGGGGAGCCAGCACTGCTCCTGCACCCTCAGAGTGCTCCCACCTCAGCTCCTTCTCCCCCTGCTGATGGCAGGGCTGCAGCTGTCCCCAGAGGGACTCCTGACAGAGCCCAGGCTGTGACAAACCCGCGGCAGGAAGGCCCAGGATCCTCACAAGGGTGGGATGCTCCAGGAGCCAGCCCCACGGGGCATCACCCCAATGCGAGGGGCAAGGCAGTGCTGGGGCATCGCAGGAGGCCCTGCAAAGAAAAACTGCCAAGCCCTTCCCTGCCCATCAAGCCCAAAGAGTGATTAGATTAATTAGGGGAATGAGCACGAATGCTGCCACTTGGGCACTGGTAGTGCCAGGATTTGGCTGTGGCTGCCAGCTCCTCAATCCCACGGACACAAGTCCATCTCCACAGGGCTCAGGAACACCAAAGGGCTGGAGGAGCTGGGAAAACCAGGGGTTCTGATGCAAATACATCCACAGCCCCTTCCAGAGCTCCAAAGCAAAGCTCAGCCAGAAGTGCAGCTTCTTCAGACCGGGATCCCTCACCACAGCCAGGCTTTCCCGTTCCTGTTAGGATCTGGAATTGCCCTGGCAGTGCCTGTCTGAGGACAGTTCAGAAAACCTTTTTTTTTTAGATTTCTCTAGACACACATCTCCAGAGGAGGGCACAGGAGACATCCCATCACCACCCCAAATAAGAATCACCTCCAGATATCCCCATCCCCAGGCAGGAATTGTCATGGGAACCCTACAGGGATAATGAAATTCCAAGTATCACCTTCATCTTACAATTCCCTAAAAAGAAGACACTTGTCTGAAACCAGGCTTAGGATTTGGACCACAGTCCATCAGTTCCCAGTTTACCAAACTGGGGCATGGCTGATTCCATATTTCCTATCACAGCAGCTCCCCCCATCCATGCTGCAAAAACATTTCTTCCCAATGCTTGAAAATGAGTTACTGTAATGGGGAACGTGTCTGTATTTCCATAAAAAACTATCCTCCCAAAAGACTGCTGGATTTATAAAAAATAGCCCCAAACATGGGTAAGAGACAGGGCCATTCCTGCTCTCTGCTAATGGGGTGTTAAATTATCCCAATTACAAGTGTTGCAATGTCACATCTTTAGCTCCGTAACAAGCAGTAAAATCTTGGCACCGCTTCTGGCCGAAGGCAATTGCTTATCAACCTCAGTGCCAGAGAAAAATGATAACTATTTCCTAACGCATCAGAGGAATGCCGCAGCGGGATGCAGAGCTTCAGCAGCCAGGGACGAGCCCATGGCGGTGCCGCTGTTTCCATCGGGGCAGGGAGGTCTGCGGGAAGAGGCTCCTGTTGGAAAGGAGAGGAGCGGAGCCCAGCCAGGGCCACGTGCACTGGGGCGTGTTAATTCACTCCCTGCTCCTTCGGATTTATTGACAAAGCTTGGGCTTTAGAGTCACTGAGCTGAATTCAGAGAGAGGCCAGCAGCAGCACGGAGAGGATTTCTGTTTGCTGGGTGGAGGATTTATGGAATTGTAGAATCCTTTAGGCTGGAAAAGACCCTTAAGGTCAAGTCCAGCCATTCAGCGACTCCACCAGAAGCAGCCTGGCTGCAGGAGGACTCGGCAAAGCTGGGATGGGTGTCCCAATTGCCTCCAGCAATTCTGCAGCACCATGCTCAGCCCCACCTGAGGAAAGGAGGAATAAAGAACTGCTGCCCTGAGCAACACCCAGATCTCTGCAGGATACACAACACCCACGTTTATCCTGGCTGGAGAGCCAGCAGCACATCAGGATTGCTCTAAATCTCACAGACTCTCAGATTTAGGATTGTGACTTGTTTGGAAATCCTGCAGCAACAGCTACAGCCCCCCCACAGCAGCTCTGCATCCCAATCCTGCTGGAACCTGGATGAGCAAAGCCTGCACGGAAGGGAAAAATAACAGGGGGGAGGAAGAAAGTCGGCTGAACTTTGTTTAACCCCACAACGAGTGCAAAGGGATTTCTTATTTTCTTCCCTCTGGTTTGTCCATCCCTAATTAGTATCTCAGAGAAAGCCACGTCGGAGTTTCGTAACCCCCCCCAGGGCAGGGAGGCTCAGCCAGGACTGCCTGGGGTTCCAGAAATTTGGAGTTTGGGCTTTGTCCTCCCAGCACTTCTCCCAGGCCAGCGCATGGGGCCAAACTGCCAGACATCAAAGCACTCTTTGGCCCAACAAGTCCTCAAAGAGTGACCAAAACAGGCTCTTCCAGGAGCCAGAGCTCCCTGGCCTGAAGCCAGCACTGGGAACACGCTGGATCGGAACAGGCACGGAGGGATAAGGACTTCACCATCCAAAGGCTGGCCCATGAAGAAAACTGTTGCCTGCAGGTCCCAGGGGGGAGAATTCCCCCAGATCTTGTCCATTTAATCTCAAGGGTGAGGAGCTGAGCTTTGGAAGCTGCACCCATCCAAGGCACAGCTCCCTGAGATGCAGGAGACTGAGGTGGAGGAGGAAGGATGCAACTTCCTCTCCATCCCAAAACTCCAAGGCCAGCTGCTGTCTCAGGGAATGCAAATACTTCTACCACCAACTACTAAAAATCAGGATTTCTCAACCCAGAGGGTATTTATAGGGGCTTCCCAGGAGCACTGAGGCAGGAACCACAGACACAGCCTGGAAAGCTTGGGGAAGGCTGAGGCTCAAACTGGGCTGCAGTCACATTTTGAGGGCTATTTCCTGGCAATGGGCATGTCAGGATTATTAATTTGTAACAACCAATTTACACCGAAAATTCCAGATTTACCAGCAGATATCCACAATAGAAGTCAGGTCTAAAAGCTCCACCAGGCCAGGGAACAAGATCAGTGCTAAATCATCCATTATCCAGCCAAGGGAGTGCAATAAAACCACCATGACTTCCTAACAAGCCAAACAATGAGATTGCCCACGTAGAAACCTTTGATCCTAGACGACAACAAGTGCTTCAAAGGAATTTCATCCATTCACCAATTCCTCCCACTCGTGGGCTACCAAAACCTGGCCAGGACATTCCTTTGTGGAGAGAGGAAGATCTGACACCAGATGTTGGAGATTCATCTCCAGAGCACCGCCGTGGTTTTAACAGCCCCTTGTGCCTGGCTCTCCAGGACTTGGTGCTGCTGGAAGGTTTCAGGGGTGTCCCCGATCCCCATCACCCCCTGGAGCACCCCCACCACAGCAGGGCTCCCAGCCAGAGCCAGGGCTCCACGGGAGGGATTTATCCAAAGGAGACACATCCTTCCTGGTAATGCATTCCAGCTTCCTCTTCCCTGTCCGCACCAGAGCCAATTCAGCTCCGTGGTTCCACACACGGCACCGCAGCATCGCCTCCCCAAGCGCTCTGCGTGCACTTCTGCTGCTGGGAAACAACCCCCAGCCGTTTATAAAGCTCGACAAGGAGTGGCCAACATGAAGAAACAACAGAGAGAGGGGGGAAAAAAGGGATAAAACACTGAATAAAGCGCTGCGACAGCTCTGGAAAAACCCAAGCAGAAACGATCCCGTTTGTATAAGATATTCCGAGAGCCGGTGTCACTCCATCATGGTTTGTATTAAACCCAGATGGAGATCATCTCCTCTTCAAAGAGAAGTGGCTGTAGTTGTTACAGTCGGCCAGCTGGTTTTAAGCTCCCCTTTTCCCTGCAGTGTAATATATCCCGGGCTCGTTGGAGCTCACGTCCCATGGAATATCTGTGCAATTTGTAACCAGCACACAATGCGGCTCAGCTGTAATTCCATAAATCACCCTGCAGCCTCCGTTTAATAATAAATCTTCTGATAGCTCTGCATTGCAAAGGACCAAGCGAAGGTTTGAAAGGGTTTTGGGTTTTTTTCTTTTTCCCCTGCCTTGCAAAGAGAAAAAGAGATTCAAAGACATTTGCAAAATCCACAAGGGGTCAGTGTCTTGGCAGAAATCCTCCTCCAGCGCTGAGGAACACAGGCACGGCCTCAGCTCCAGGATGTTTTTAATACTCCAAGACAAGGGCAGGATTTGTGGGGGCAGGGGGTTGATTTTGATGTTTCTCCCTCCCTCCCTTTCTAATGAAAAAAAGCAACTCAAGCAGCAATTCTGCTTTGCTGCACTGTTTTTCTGCTTCGGCACGAGTGACCTCTGAGGAGTGGGAGAGCCCTGGAGGGGGATGCTGACCTTGGACCTGTGTTGCTCAACCAGGGTGGACGCTGGGGCCAGGCAGGGAGGGGGCTCAGCACCAGCAGCTTTCCCAGCACTCAGAAACATCCCCTGGGGGGCGAGGGCAGTGCCACAAAGGGACAGTGGGATCACAGCCCTTGGATTCACCCGGTCCCTCCTCACTGGAGCAGCTCCATGGTGAGCTCAGGGCTCTCCATGGGCTCCCCGGTGCTCCCCAGTTTGGTGGGGTCACCCCCCGAGCCTGGGCACGGGGCAGGATGGAGCAGGGGGAGGCTGCACAGCAAAGTGGAAAAGGATCAGGGACAGCCCAAACCTCAGCACAAACCCACATCCCACCCTGGGGCTGCTGTTGCACTGAACTTGGGCTCACACAAAGCCCCAGAACTTCCAACAAAGCCCAGCCCCCGAATCCTCCCCCCTCCTGATCCACCTGAGGGCTCTGATACCAACACCAGGTGGGTTAGGGAAGGGACCTTTAAGGTTCATTCCAACACAACCCATCCATGAGGGAACAGAACATTTCCCAGCCCATCCCGACGCAGACCCCAGAGGTGTTTCTGAAATAAATGAGGAACACGTTCAGTGCTGCTGCAGTTTTCATTCACCGCCATGGAAGGAGTGAGCTGAGCTCTCCATCCGCTGCATTTTCCTGCCCACAGGAAGGATCCAGAATTGTTTTACAGATCTTCCATTGCCTCAGGGGCTGCTGCTCCCCGAGGTGACGCCCAGAGGCCTCAGGAGCCTTGGGGTGGTTTCCCTTTCTCAGGTGTGGCACCAAACCAGCCCAAAGGCACAGGAGGGGTCTCTGAGGGGGGGTGGAGGTTGCTGGGGCAGGAAGGATTGCCCAAGTCTTACCCAAGGAGCAGCTCTGACCTCCCACTCCCCCCCACACCACTTATCTTGAAGGAAACATTTCACAACACCACATTTCAAAAAAGGGCTTTTTTCAGAGCTATTTTACATTTCATAAACCAAAGTTGATGACCATTAAGCTGACATCAAAAGCCTTCTGGAAATATCATCTTGGCTTGTCTAATTTCAGGCTAAAAAGCTCCAGCCACGCTGGTGAACTCCAAAAATCACGACACAACCCCTTTCATCTTGCTTGATCCCAGCTCACGTGCACATTTTTGTGAGATGTTTCCTAAGGAATCCAAGGCTATGGAGTTTTTTTAGGGGAGAAGCAGCACTGAGGTCCTTCCCCATGGGGGCACCACACACTCAGAGCCACCTCAGATGCTGGGAGGCTCCTGCCCAATTCCCACAGTTCCACAGGCCACTGATCCCAGCAGCAGCACAAATCCTGCTGATTTCACCCCAGCCCAGGGGACAGCTCTGACCCAGGTGGGCGAGATCTGATTCCAGGGACTGATAAAACTGGGATGCAGAGAGGGAGAAGGTTCTCCCATCGTGTTCCCACCGATGGAGGAGGATGTTGAAGGCTCCTTGGAGCCACATCCTGCAGCAGCCCTTGGATGCCACCAGGGATTTCTCTGCCAACACAACCCACTGGAGGAGAGGAGGATTTTCCCTTGTGAAACAGCAGAAGCCACGACCAGAGGGGATCTCATTGAGCAGAAACACAACTCAGGGGGGACTTTCCTGGTGGGAGGCTCTGAGAGCAAAGAGGAACAGCCTTTGTGACCATCCTCATGCACCTGCTCCTGCAAGGGCTGCACACAGAGCTGCTCCTGCAGAGCCAGCTCCAAACCTCACAGCCAGAAATTCACACCTTTGGCAGATCTCAGAAGCAATCATGGGTTAATTATGGACTTGCCAAAGCTATTTTGAAACTGCTGCTGTGACAGAGAAGAGCTGTAGAAGCTGTTCCAGCACCAGCTCCCCTGGACTGATGGTCCCACTCCATCCCCACCATGAGAGCTGCACCAAGGGCTGGCTCACAAAGTCCTCAGAAGAAAGAGAAAAACATGCTGAATTCCCCAGCATTTGAATCACGGAACTGTTTGCCAAGAATGGGCCTCCCTTGTTCCAGTTTCATAATTCTTCAATGCTCTCAGCCCCGCTCAGACCCCGTTTGGGTAATAATTAACTGTTCCCAGCGCTCGGCGCCTGCTCCGTGCAGCCCTGCGTGCTCCAGCTTGGCACACAGACCTTCCAAATTAACAGCACTGAGAAGTTGATTTCTGTTAATGATGCTATTTTGGAAGGAGAAGAGGAAGGAAAGCAATTTCCAGAGATGTGGGGGGGTTTCTTCTCACCCTTCCCCCCAGCATCCTTCAGGAGAAGGCACTTCACACCCACCGTGGAGCTTCCCAGAAATGCGCTGTGGTTTCAATTCTGCATCCCCAAAGTGAACACAGATCGCTGCTGCCCGGGCAGGAGGCACAGCCCTGCCCCACACGGAGCTCGGGGGGTGGTGGTTCCGTTCCCTCCCCAGAGGGGTTCATCCCACCAGCCTGGAGAGCCTCGTGTGCCAAAAGCCACCCACACCCCGGCTCAGCCCCGTGCCGAGACCGAGACCATCCCCAGCCTGAAACACTGAGCACAGATGGACAAGGACAGAGGACGTGGGATGGAAGGGACAGCCAGGGACAAGGTGCAGAATCTTCTCCCTCCAAAACCTGCAAGGGAAGCTCTGGGGACTCTTCCCTTTGCCCCCATGCCTGTTCTCTCCCACTGCACATGCTCTTCCCTGGGATGCCAGGCAGGAGGGCACACACGGGACAGAGCCAGGCTGGGACCTGCTGCCACTCCACCCGAGCCACACAGGCAGCTCATCAGAAACGTTTTGGGGCCACTTCATTTGGCTCCTGCCCCACCATGGGGTGCAGACACTGGGGCACCGAGCAAGCACTGCTGTCTCCTGCCCCACTGTCACACACTCTATGGCCCTGGCAATGGAAACCCCGTCCTGGACATTCTGGGAAGAGGCAAGAGATCAGAGACACTTCATTTCTTGGAAAAAAAAAATTAAAAAAAAAAATCCGTAATAAAGACCTTTTCTGTGAGAGTTTGATATGGACAGAACAATCCCCTTCCCTCTCGCCGTATGTCCCAGGCTGGTGTCCCCTCTCTNGGCAGCGAGCAAGCACTGCTGTCTCCTGCCCCACTGTCACACACTCTAAGGCCCTGGCAATGGAAACCCCATCCTGGATATTCTGGGAAGAGGCAAGAGATCAGAGACACTTCATTTCTTGGAAAAAAAAAATTAAAAAAAAAAATCCGTAATAAAGACCTTTTCTGTGAGAGTTTGATATGGACAGAACAACCCACTTCCCTCTCACCGTATGTCCCAGGCTGGTGTCCCCTCTCTGTCACCAGAGCTGGCACGAGGCCACGAGCTCCTCACCCAGCTCAAACTGGCAGCTGGAGGCTGCTGCAGCTCCCAGCACTGCGGAGGGAAGGAGCTGGGAAGCACCAACACCCAGAGGAGGAACCTCTGAGGAAACCCTTGGCAGCAGTTTTAAAGCAACACGGAAACCGTGAGCTCCGGGGTTCCCTGTGTGACCACAGGCTGAGAGCAGGACAGGGAGATGCCACCAGCCCAGGGGCCCTGGCATTCCCAGAGCAGCTCCCAGTGCCAACCCCTCCCACAGCCGTGATCATACAAACACAATCCCATAAACAGCATCCAGATGTGACTGGGGAGGCTCCATAAACCTTCTTGATCTCCTGACAATGGTGCCCAGAAGGATTTGGAAAGCTGACAAAAAGCTTTGAAGTTTTATGTCGTGTGCTCTGGCCATCCACAGGCACGGCTCCATGGTGCCATCCCACCCTGCTGAGCACCATTCCCACATCCCAAGGTGCTGCTGGGCCAGGAAACACGAGCCTGACTCCAGCTGGGGTTGGGAACTGGGGAGCTCTGCTGTTTGTCTCGATCCCAGGGGGCTGGAAATCACCCTGGCATTACCTGAGGAAGGCAGCACTTGGGACATTTCCTCTGCTTCCTGGTCCAGGCTGAAAATACTGTGGGAAAAATGATTCCCAGAAAAAAAGCGGTAGCTCCAAGCCTGGGCTGGCAGTGAGCAGAAAGCGAGAGGCAGGAAAAGCAGCAGAGCAGCACTTCCCAAATCCTGAGAGGAGCTGGGGAGGCTCATTTTTCAGCCGAGTTTCCTAAGGAAACATGGGAATGAGCCACCCTGCCTGTCCATCCCCACAATTCCTGAACCACTGACTCGCTTCTAACAAAAACTGGAGGATGAGCCGTCGCCAAAGACATTCCTTGGGGTCTGACTGCCATCCCACACCCCCTTCCTGTCCCTGGCAGGGAAACGCGGCAGCAGCAACAAAATCCTTTTTTAATAAGGAGCTACAAGAGATGTCCCAGCCTCAAAACCCATAACCAGAGCCTGCAGCTCCTCAGGCAAGCGGGAAAATCCAAGCCCCAGACGCGATTCCACGGCAGCTGGAGCCTCCCAAGCCCCCTCCTCAACAAAAACCTTCATTTTCTCCAAAGCTTTTCCTCTCCACCAGCCTCCTTAACTGAGATGCACTTCCCACCACCCTCCCAGAGCTCCATCCCACTTCTCCAAGGTCCATTTGCAGCTCTGTCCCCCTCAGCCCCAGGTCCCCCTGAGCCAGGGCTGGAGGGAGGCTGCGAGAGTCACATTTCCCCGAGAAATTCCGGGAAAAGCGCTCCTGCTTTTAATGAGAAGATTTTTTTTCTCTGCTCTCTTCCATAGCCAAGCTAATAAAAATGGAAAGCAGTAAGAAATTCCAGCAGAAGGGAGGTGTGGGGGAGGAGCAAAGGGAAGATACCACTCATTTAAACCTATCCTAAATAGAAGATAATTAGCCATATATATCCCAGAAAGAATAGCAACAGTATATGCAATTATTGGGAATGCACACTTTAAGAGCATTTGCCAAAAATGCCTGTTTTTATTAAAAAGGAATGGTTTCACAAAGGCCCAACTGTAAGAAAGGTTGTAATTTGCCCAAATAAAACTTAATTTGATCCATGAAATAGCTGTGGTTTATTGTGTAATATATGTGCTATGTGTTTTAATTTAATAGAATCCAATATAATTGTAAGCCAGTCGAGTTTCAGAGCAATTTTGGGCTGTTCCCACAGTGTGCAGAGCACAGATGCTACTTTGTGCATCGCACCAGCACATCCATAAATCAGGAATATAGGAAGGATTATCCACAAAGCAGCAAGTAATGCTCCATCACGCCCCAGACGGAAAATAAGAGCTTTGAGGGAAGCAGGAGTTATTTACAGGAAATGACTCGGGATGCTCTGCGCTCAGCCGCAGCAGCTCGGGCTCCTGGACGCAGGTTTGGGGGGCTGGAGCAGCCCCAGGGATGTCACCAGCAGCTGGTGATGCCACGGGCCCATCACAATGCCAGGGACCCCCAGCCCAGCTCAGGTGAGGGGAGATGGAGGAAAATCCTTATTTTTGTTTTCTAGGAAGGTCGTGGTCCATGCTGGCCATCCCTAGAGCAGATCTGTGCTCTCCCAGCTCCTGCTCCAGACAGGTCAGGATGGGAGGGACCAGGATCTCTCATCCCAGCACAAACCTGCAGCCACCCAACGCCCACCTCCTCAGAAAGCAGAGCTTAAAGCCAGCTGGGGAGCAGCAGATTGACCAGCAGCCGCTCCCCCACGCCCCAGGCCACGCTCTGTGTGCACCAGCAGCAGCTCCCCACAGCCCTGACCCCGCAGCCAGCTCCCTGCACAGGGCATTTACTGGATAAGACATTTTTTTTCCTGCTGTTTGTCTGAAAAGCCCTACAACCCCACTCTGGCTCCTGGGGCTCACCCCACACCCCACAGAAGCACCAGGGCAGCAGCTCCATCCTCTGAGCCAGGACCACCCCGGGCAGCTCTTAAAGCTCTTCCTCCACTTCAATCCCACCCCAGAGCAGGCAGAGCCCGAGCCTGGAGTGCCACAGAGAATTTGGGAAGCACAGGGAGGTGTGAGAGCAGCTCTGCTGCTCTGTTAAAGGCATTAATCCACATCCCAAGGAGCTGGAGATGTTCCACTGCTCACACAGCCCACAAAGCCAAGCAGCATCACACCCCAAACCAACCTCCAGCTCTTCCTCTGCACCAACAGGGATTTTTTTTTCTTTTTCCTTGGTAGCCCACACGTGGGGGGCAATATTCAGCTTTGAATTATGCATTGAACAAGCCCCCTCCACTTTTACTGTGAAGATAAAGCCCTGAGAAGAAGGATTATGGCCTGAAGACTGGCAGCCCCTATAAAACTGTGGCTAAACCTGTGTCACAAAGGGATCTCAGCCTCTCTTTTTCAGATCATTTTAGCATTAATTTCTTTTCCATTCTGGCTGGTGAAAAGCATTTCTCAGTCATAGCAGCAATGAGAGACAAGGACAGGGATGATGAATGCCTGCTCCCAGGACGAGCAGCAGCCTCTGGGACCCACCAGCAGGAACTGGCTGCTCCTCCTCAGCCCAGGGCCCTTTTTAAAACCCATTATTGCTAAATTAAGAGAATCTCGTCAAATAAACACACTCCACGCACCAAAGGCCACAAGGACTCAGGTCCAATACTAGAATTACTAATTCAGGACTTCCACTGGAGAGGACTTGGGGTGTATTTGGGACAGGGAAGCCAGGAACAAACTGTGCAGTCCCCAGCCTCTTAGTTGAGCCCATAACACCAGGGGACTGCAGCACCAGAGCCTTGGCACTCACAGAAAAAGGCATCCAGCGAGTTCCACTGCTCAAGGAACAGCTCAGAGCATCTCCCAGTCCCACCGTCCCCAGAGCTGACCCACGGAGCAGCCAGGGGAGAAGAGCACTCAGCCCCGGCCCCGCTGCAGGATCGGGGTCTGACCCTCGCTGCCGAGGCAAGCTGAGGGCTGGGGAAGCTCCAGCTGAGCAGAGCCTGCCTGAACCAGCAGCTGGAGCTCAGCTGAGCCACCCAACCCACACCAAACCATCCCCTCTCCCGATAAAGCAGAGCAGCTCCAGGGCAGGGCCCACCCGGCCCCGCAGCACAGGCACAAAGATGGGCTTGCTCAGGGCTTTGCTGCCCTGGGGCTGAGGCGTGCTCCACACACCCAGCCTGGGCACTAAGGACAGCAAATGCAGCTCCCCGAGCTCAGTCTGACCCTGGGAGCAGCACAGTGGGGATTTCGGCATTGCTACAGAGAAAAAACCCCAACCCTCACTTCCCCACTGCATGGCCCAAACATCCCCGCAAAGAAAGCCCCTGGCGATTTGTAACCCCGCGGGTGACCCAGCAGCAGCCCGGCAGGAAAGCTGAGGCAGCCGCGGCTCCAAAGGAGCCCCACAAACCCCTCAGGAGCTGGGGCCAGCCCAGCCCAGCCCCTCCGGCCAAGGCGGCACCTTAATTTCCACCCTTGAAATGCTGTAGCACCACACAGGCCTTAAAACAACAGCGGGGAACGGGCCGCTTACCTCGGGTGTCGGGAGAGCACAATTCCTGCAGGAAGGAGGAAAAAACCCCCTCAGAGAGGCTCAGGAGGCTGTGCCGAAAGGAGAGGAGCGCTGGCCATCCTGCTTTTCTAGGGGCTGGGGCAGACTGGCCGCGAGCAGCAGCTGTGGGGACTGCACAGCCGGGAGCCCTCAGCTCCTCACGGACCGCACAGCCCGGGTGCTCCCGAGAGCCCGGCAGGGAACAGCGGCCCTGTCCCTGTCCCCTTCCCCACAGCCCCGAGAGCTCCCGAGAGCCCGGCAGGGAACAGCGGCCTTTTCCCTGTCCCCTTCCCACAGCCCCAGGGCTGCCCCAGGGGCAATTCCCAGCCCCAG
>VZTX01024695.1:0-12681 GCA_013400915.1 Pardalotus punctatus
CCACATTTTCCCAGGATTTTGCTTCTCCTTTTGGTGGTTCCAGATTTTCCCAGGATTTTGCCGCTCCTTTCGTGGTTCTGCTTTTTCCTTGCTCCCAAAAACAAAAGCTTTGCTTCTCTTCCCTTGCGGTTTCACCCTGCGAGAATTCTGGGGCTTCCTGGCAGCTCCAAGGGATTTTCTGGAAATGGGAACGGGCATGCAAACCCTGCAAAACCCCTGCAGGTCACTGTGATTGCCCGCTGGGGAATGTGGGAGTGGAAAAACCTGTCATGGCTTTGTTTTTTAGGTTTTCAGCAGAGATGTTCATAACAGCCCTTCGTGGAGGAAAGAAACTCTGATATCCACCAGGAAACCTGGTCCCCAACAGGTGACAAAGTTCTCTCTGTGCCTTGTGGCTCCAGATCCTGTTTGTAAAAGGCAGGGTGGAAGACAGCTGTAAATAAAATATGTAAATTTTTTTATTGTAATAGGATTTAAATGAGTAAATTGCTTTGTTTTAAATCAAACCAAAGATGTGCATGTGGAATTCTGCTTGAAATTCTATTTTTTTCCCCACTGTGGTTTTCTTAATTTCAGTTGTAAGTGAAAAATCTGGAGTTTCACAGTATTTTGGGTCTTTTTTTTCTTCCCCTACAACCCCAAAGGACATCATAGCAAAGAGCAGAGTTTCACAGATTTTCCTCTTCACGCTCTGCTGACAATTCTTGGAAAGAACAAATAAAAAGAGGGGTGGTGCAGCCATCGGGTTCATTGCACTTGTGAAGTGTTTGCGGCTGCCAGCTCATTTTCCAGTGTCCTGTGGAACCTCCTGGAAGCCCAGCAGTGAAATTCCCTCGTGTCAGGAGCGTTCCCTGGGGCTGCTGACAGGAGACATCGAGAGCAGGATCACTCAATTTGCTCTTTGGAGAGGGCTCACGGGTTTTTTTGGTTTCTTTGACTTGTGCGTCTCTCGGCAGAAAATTAAAATATCCTTTTCAACACCCATGGCAACTTCAGCCTCTCCTGAGGGCATCAAGCGCTGCTGTGGCTGCGAGGGAGGCAGGGCTGGGTGTGCTGGGTCTGGGGGCGGCTCTGGGGTGGGAAAGGAGATTTTCATGATTTTATCCCTCCGTGGGAAGCTGTTGTCCGTCATCCCTGCGTGTTCTGTTGCCTTTTTGCTGGTTTTAGAATTATGAGGGAGACACAGAGGGATAAAGGGGTTTTACCTTGGTATTTAATTGGATCCTATGGTGCACAGCTCGTCAAGGTGGAAAACACCACAATGCACTCACCGTATAATCCACACACAATTTTTATTATTAGCATATCTGACCAGGATCCCGAATAATAAGCTTAATAAAATGGTGTGTATGGTTTGCTTTTCTGTTGTTGGTGGGATTTGTGAAGCAGGTAGAGAGGTCAGGCAGACAGGCTTCAAGATGGCGAAGAAGAAGGTTTTATTTACAAGAACTTCTTTTTATACCCAGTAATTAACAAGTGTCTATTGGCCAAAGACAATCCACCCCCAAAGACCTATTGGTTATGGCTTGTACACCTCTAACACAAAACACAGAGATTAAGAAAGTACAGTTTATATATATTCTCCATGAGAGAGAAAGGAAAATCCTAAAACAATGCAACTACAGGTGTGATGTCCCTCTACTCCGAAGAATTCCCCCCCAAGATGAGGCTTGAGCCCAGATTACAAAATACATTTTAGAGAGAAGGTTTCAACCAAGGTTGAACCTCGAGTTTTTGACAGCACAGAGCTCTGTGTTATCTCCTCCTGAGGGTGTTTGGTCTTCCTGCCTTGCAGAACCCCAAGACTGAGCTGGGATATCAGACTGCAAAAATTACAGGCCTGTAGGTTAAGGTTACAGAGGATCCAGAAGATATATAAAAGCTACAAAATAATATAAAAGGGTATGTAAAAATAGAAAAGGATATGTAAAAAATAGAAAAGGATATATAAAAAAGAAAAGGCAAAAATCCTCAGGCATCAATTCCTCCACCAGAGCCTGCTCCTGCTGCTGCCTGTGGCACTCAGGGGCTGCCCCTGGTTGTTCCTGGCCTCTGATCCACCCCGACTGAGAGATTTAAATGCTGTGAGAAGAAAAAGCTCAATAAAAACACCAAATGAAAGCGTCCAGCTGAAGAAAATTCCCGATGAGGATATTCTGGGGTGGCCAGCTAAAGCGCTGCCAGAGTTTGGATATTTCCAGGCACAGGTCACTCTGTAGAGCTGAGACACATCTCATTTTACAGCTTGGGAGCTCCCTGGGCTGGATCTGTGGGTTTTGCAGGTGAAATCCAGCTGGCAGATGAGCGTGGCCAGGGGAAGGATCTGCTGCAGCTCCAGGAGCTCTATGGGTGGCAGCTCCTGCGGGAGAGCGAGCATCGTGTCCTCCTCAAGGTCGCACGTAGGTCCACGTGCCAATCTCTGCATTCAAAACGCTTTTATTTCCTTCATAAATGCAGAAATGCCCCCACACGGGGGAAGGTGGAGAGTTAATAAAGAGGATTTGTGGCCTGGATTGCCAATTCGAGCCCTGAACATCCTTAGCTCTGCTCAGGACCTGATGCTGTTGAACCCTTCCTGGAGGAAGAGTCAAATATGAGAAACTGGGCTCTGAAATCAAGGCTGGTGTTGAAAATTCTCTGGTAGAAGTCAAGGCTGCCTCCACACAGGGCAGAAATCTCCTGATAGTCCCACTTCTACCCCCAGGAAAATTTCTTTTGAAAGTTTCTGGCTTTAACTCTGTGCTTTTGTCCCTCACAGGACAAGAAGGTTCCCAAGAAGCCGTTTTTACATCACTGCTGAAAAAACCAGAGCGTTGTCACTCCAAAAGTCCTGGGTATGAGTCTGGATTAAATGTTTCTATAATCTGGTTCTCAAACATGAGAGGAGAAAACAACCTTTTAGTTGTTATCCTATAGGAGGAATAAAAGGCTGGAGTAAAGGCGTTTTTAATTTATTGCCAAAATGAGAAATCTTTATTTCCAGAATTAAAAACTGAGTAAAGAAGAAAATGTTGCTTAATCTCTTCTCACCGAGTGAGAAGTCCTGGAGCTGTGGATGCCATGGTGTGAACCATGGGAACACAAGAATTACATTGGATTTTCTCTTATCAGCTGCTTTTTCTCTTCTCCCTGCAGCTAAACTGGGGAAGTCAGGGGATTCCAAAGTGCCACCAACCAGCGGGAAAAACAGAAAATACGGTAAAAAACCCAACTTGATTTTGGAAGCTGCATCCACAGAAGGTGAGCTCCTCATGTTTGTGAAATCAGTTCTTCCATTTCTTCGTGTCCCCAGCACCTGCCCACGAGGGTTTTGTGTTTCTCCCGCAGGTAAAAGGAGTCCATCACCGTGGGGTGGCAGAACAAATCCCTGGGATCCACTTCCAAAGGGAAACACTGATAATGCCCGATGGAAGGAGCTGCTGGGAGCTGAGTTTTGGAGGCTTTGTTGGTTTATTCCTTGGGGATACACTGAATTTCTGGGGCTGCTGATAGCCAGTGCCTCAGCTCTGAGGTGATGATGGCACTGACCCAGCTCAGCCTGGGGCAGGAACAGCCCCCATAAATTCCCCTGGATCCTCAGGGACACTGGGATTGGCTAGTGAATCACAGACAGCTCATCTGCAGCACAGTAGTTCCGTTCCTGGCGTGGTTCAATTGTTCACTTGACAAGTTCTCAGTGCTTTTATTTCACCAGCTTCTGTAATTCACTTTATAGCTCCTGAGATAGCTCCTATCTTCACGGGATGGACCCTGGGCTGTTGATTCATCAGCCCTGCTGATTTATTGTGCTGGGCACTGGAACATCCACCACAATTAGAAACGTGTGTAAAACTGTGTGTAAAAATGCAAATCAGCTTGCAAAAGCTACAGATAAACCTTTCTTTCTCAAGGCTTGTAAAGAATAAATAAAGGCAGTAAAACCTAATTATCGAGGGCACAACTTTTCTTTCTACACCACCCAGGGGTTCACTGATCTCAGAAAAATCCACAGGCAATTTTAGAATCGCAGTACTTTGGCTTATGCACATCTTTAGTTGCTGAAAAATACTTTGAATTAAACAGAAACATCTCCAAAATGTATTTTTTAATGGTGGTACCCAAATAAACAAAGGGCTGTTGAGGTTTCCCAGCAAGATTCACGTGCTGGTGGTGATTGAGTGAGGATTCCCCGGGTTTGTTTGTGTGAGAACTGCAGGAAAACCTTGGAAGTTTTTAGCTGTTGATGTCATAGGAACGTGGGGGCCATATTTTGTACAAGGAGAAGAAATTAAGCAAGACAAAATCTTTCTTAAATCAGGTTTCCAGTCCACTCGTTAGAAGGACTGGAAGAAAAGTGAACTGAGGAAGGAGAAACTCGGTTTTCCTTGTTACCTTGCAGTGGCTGGGAGCATCAGACCCCGAGACGGTGAGACCTGAAAATTCCACTTTTATCCACCCCAAACAACAGGCATCGATTCCCAATCTCCCCCTCACCCATCTGTCAGCCAGAGCGAGTTCTGACAAATCAAAGCCCAAAAATAGCACAAAATCTGCCCTGTTCCCTGGGAGGAATCTTGCCACAGAGCAACCACCCCCTTTCCTCCTGCCCTCCCAAACCCACACCTGCGGGAGCCAGCCTGGCACAAAAGCTGCCAATAAACCCATGTCGTGGCCAGGCAAACACAGATAAGGTGGAAGAGAAAGATTTTTGTGCCCAGCTCTTCCCGAATTCCCCTGGACAGCCCGGAGTGTTGGGTCTGACCTTCACGAGTGGCGCCAGGGAGGGGCGAGCTGATAACGGGGCTGTGGTCAACAAGGAAATCAGAGCTTGGTGTGTGGGTCAAAGGCCTCCTGGAGCTCAGGTCAGGCCCTTTGGGGCAGCTGGAATTGTTTTCCCAAAGCCTGGAGTTCTCCAGGATCCATGTATGAGGTGAAGGGCAGGAAGGGTGAACAGCCGAGCCCTCGATAACCTGGATGTGCCCCCAAAGACACCAGGGGAGGATCGCAGGGAAAAGGGGCAGAGGTTGGGAGTTGGAGCTAAAAAAAGACATGGCTCGCTCTCATTAAGTGCTGTTGGGAAGTTGGGTTGACTCCACATGCATGAAATTTTGATATATTTTGCTATAAATGAGGTCAGGACCTGTGGGGTTTATTTTGGTCTTGTCAGAGGAGCCAGAGTTAATTTTTTCTCCTTTTGCCAAAGGAGGGTTGCACGCTCAGTCAACAGTCCTTGACCTCTTTCCTGGGGAATTAATTTTAAATTTAAGATGTAAATGTTATTTGATCCAGAGCAAGTCCATCAGCAAATGTCTCCCATCAATGATTTACCACCCTGAGGAGTTTTCCTGCAGCGTATTTACCTGTGTTTTGTAGGTCAGCAGTAACTAAGAACGAGGAAAACTTTGTAGTGTTATAAATCCTTTGCTTACCTTGGCGTCTCCACCTGCCCTGAGCAAACTGCAGCTCCAAACCCCTTAGCTAAGCCCAGAAAGAAAATGTTCATGCAGGGAATCGCCTCTCCTGGGTTTTATTCTTCTGTGGCCTTGTTTGTTTTACTTCCTGACACATTCACCTTTTGGACTGGGAGGGAATTTGAGGCTGCATGGTGGAGATCCTGCACTCAAGGAGAAAATCACCTTGTGGAGGGTTTAATCCCAGCCACGAGCTGGATCCAGCAGCTCCTTCCCCTCGGAGTTATTCTCCAGCCTCTCGGGGTGGTGCTGGGGGGAAAGAACGAGAATTGCCAAGAGAGACCAGTTGCAGCTGGGAACTGGGAGATTGGCCTTGGGAACATTCTGCGTGCTCAGGACGGAATGAACTTTCCTCCAGAGCAGCTCAGACCTGACAGAAACACGAGAAAATTCCAACCTGACCTGGCAGAGCTGCTGGGAAACCCTTGGGAACTGAGGCCAAAATTCCTCGTGGCCACAATGAAGGGACTGGTTCTGGCCAGGGCTGTGCTGCTCCCAGCTTGGCAAAGATTTAAAGCATGGAGAGCTCTCTGTCTTTCCCAAATGACTGATCTGGACACCTAAAATCCAATAGAAAAAATTAACATTTTACTTCTGGCCTCACCCCAAGACCTGGAAAGAGGGAAGCTGCTCCAAGGAGCTGCTGGCAAAGCTGTCCGTGTTTGTGGACATCTGGAAGTGGTGGAAAATCGGAGCTGAGGTGGTTTGGAGTGTTGGCACAGCTCTGGGCCCTGTCCACAGCTGGTTTTTAGGTGAATGGGGCCGGGTGAGAGCATCACATCGGGCTGGGGATTTGGGAAAGCACACGAGCTCGGTGCAGATGGTGTCCAGGGCATCAGTGTCCCTGCCAGCACATCCAGGGAATCTCTGTGTGGGACAGCAAGGAAACTCTCAGAACTCACAAAAAAGCTCTTTCTGAGCCCTTGCAGATCCTTTATGTGCCAGACAGACACAGCTCAGTGTTCCTGCTATAAAATCCCTGTCTGGACTCAGTTATCATCCATCACCATCCCATAGGAAATGACATTTAGAGTGCACTTTGCCCTGAAGTCGCTCTTCAGGGATGGCTGGATTTGTGAGGGAAAAACAAAGATGGTTTTACTGGATAGATTTGGTTTGCTAGGGACAGTGAAAATGGTGGAAATGATGAAATTAGATCCAAGGGAAGCTGAAATTCAAGGCTGAAATTCAGGAACTGGCAGCTTTAGACTGGAATAATCTGAAAGGATGCTCCTGCACTGTCATTTTGGGCTTTCTTAATGTTTTTCGGTTAAAGCTGTGACCTGACTCTGGTGCTCCTCGTGACCAGGGGTGTTTTCAGAAGCTTTTGCTGTCTCCAGGTCGTTTTCTGCAAGGTTTGGATGTGATCCCTGCACCCCTGGGCCCAGCCCGCCACTGCTTGAGCTCCTGCCCTGCTCAGCCTTGCCCTCCCATTTCTTGTTTTACCCCTGAAATCCTGATTTTCTGTACGAAAGGAGAAGGCTGCAGGGAGCCAGTGCTGCAGGCATCTTTAAAAATAGCAGTCTGGGCGTTTTTCTTCCTCTTTCTGTCACATAGCCAGCGCTTCTGCCTGGCTGCTCCCTCCTGCCAGCCCTCCCTGCAGGCAGGAGCAGCGCCCAGGTCAGCTGCAAAACTGCTCAGAGTGCTCTGAAATTCAACTCTGAGCTCCAAATCTGAGCTTTAACACCGAACTTTAACTCGGAAATTTAACTCTGAACTTTAATTCTCCCCCTTCCCCACACTGGCATTGTTTTTTTCCACCCCAAAAAAATGAGGGCAGCTTCTTGGGGCTGTTGGGCATTCTGCTTTAGGGGAATTCCCTATTGGGGATTAAATTACTCCCTCACTCAACATATTCTGGGGTTTTTTTTAATTTTTATTTTAATTTTTATTTTAATTCTATTTCTGTTTTTAATTTAATCAGAGCTTCTGATACTGCTGAGCTGTTCCATCTCCTCTCAGCCCTCTGGACTCTTTTCTCTGTCCATTTTTCTCCCCATCCCTGCAGCTGCCAGGACTCTGCTAAATGCATTTTAGACTTTATTTAGGGTTCACCCATTAGGATTGTTGCTGCTGAACTGCACACTCTGATTTGCAAATTTTTCTGAAATTTGCAAATTTTGCAAATTTCAGAACGCCAGGGAAATAACTGATGTTTTGACTTTAAACCTGGATAGGTTTCAGTTCAAAATTCTGATGATTTTTCCCCTCAGAAATCCTGCTCTGGGATATGGGAGCAGCCTCACAGGGCTTCAGGCCTGGCCAGGGTAGGAATTTCTGCTTTAGAAGCAAGACTTGTACAGAACAATGTGGTTTTTCCTGTAGTTTCTCAGTTGCACAGCCCCAAAAGTTGGGTTTTTTTCCAGTTTTACGAGAATGGTGGCTGGAGAAATATGGAGAATATGCAGGGCTGCAACAGGGGCCTGAATGGCTGAAGAAATCACAGCTTGGAAAAATAAATAATGCAACCACTTCCAGCATTTTTATTGCCAAGATAGTTTAAGATTAGGACATCTCTCGCCTGCTGGCAGCAGGTGACTGATAAAACACATTTTATTTTATCCCCTTGAGGTGGGAGTGGGATTTGGTTATTGATCCAACAATATGATGTATAAAAGGGCCACTCACAGGGATTTTTGGGGTGAAGTTTTAAACTCAGCAATAAGCTGAGCTCTGGGTGGAGATGAAGATCCTGCTATTTCTAGCAGAATTATTACAAAAATTCTGTTTTTCTCGGTGTTATGGGGGGCCCAGCTCAGCTGGGCAGACCCAGGTGTGGTGCCAGGATTTGGTGCCTTGCAGGGGAGAGATTTCCTCTGTCCAACCCCTTCCTTGGCAGAGAAATCTGCTCCCATTTTTACCTTTTTTTACCAGTTTTGCACCTCACTACACATCCCTTGTCCTGAAGGATATTTATTCCTTTTCCCTTGGCAACAGAGAAAAGGGGAATTTTGTGTTACCCTCTACCACAAAATCGGTATTTTGTGTTACCATCTTCCCCCTTATGGCTGTTGAGCCTTGCTGCTGCAAGAATTCTGATTTTGGGCTTGCAGGCAGCTCCAGGGGCCGTGTTCTTGCAGGGAATTAAACAGAATTAAGGCTGAATTTGCTGATTGCCCATCCCTGCAGCCTTTGCCACTCTTTGGGAATGGCTTTGGTGTCCTGCCCCCTCCTCCTGGGAAGGTTTTTGTATCTGGAATAAAATTTTCATTTAACCTGGAGATTTTAGGAGGAGAAATCCTGAGATATATCTGTTCCAAAGGGTATTTTGGTGTCCTGCCCCCTCCTCCTGGGAAGGTTTTTGTATCTGGAATAAAATTTTCATTTAACCTGGAGATTTTAGGAGGAGAAATCCTGAGATATATCTGTTCCAAAGGGTATTTATTTAGGAAAACAAGTCACAGGAGCCTGTCAGAGTGGTGGGGTGGAACACACGGGTATTTCCTGGAGGTGCTGTCCTTAAACCTTCAGCAGTTGGGCTCCCAAACTCCCTCTCACAAATACCTGGTTATTTTTCAAGATAATTTTGGTTTTTTTCATTAAAAAAAACACAAAACAAAGCAAAATTTTTTTAAAAAAACACAAACAAGCAAAACAAAACAAACAACCCCGGCCAAAAAACATAACAGCAACAAACCCCCTCCAAAAAAACCCCAAAAAAACTAAACTAAAACAAACAAACAAAAAATAAACAAACAAAAAAAACCCCAAAAAACAACAACAAACACCCCCCCCCCCAATTATTTTTCTTGTTCATTTAGGGGTTTTGCTTGGAATTTTCACAAAACACAGAAGAAATCAGTCTTCCAAATATTTTCACAAACAGTCATCACCTGCGGCAATTCATTTTCCTATTAAAGGGGCATTAGTTAAAAAATACCACAGTGGTATTTAAGAGTAGATTGTTAAATAAAAAACATAATTCCAGATTCTTTAGGCGTTTTGCTGTGTGGGTCTTCTAGAAAAAAATCATGTTTGTCCTTAAATGCAACATTTGTATTGCTCTCCTGGGTATTCTCCTTGAAATCCCCAGCAAAACATTCTGAGGGTTTTCAGCAGCACCAAACCAGCTGAAGTCGATTCCAGCTGAGCTCTATTTCCTAAATAGCATTTTAGAAATGGGAGCGTTCAGCCGCTGCCAAATGAGCTTTGAAGATTGCATCTCTCAGGGCACAGAAGGTGCCAGCGCTGCTGTGGGATCGTGGTTAATGCTGGGGGTAAATATCTGGAATTTCTCTGTTCATTTGGGTTTCGTTCGTGGCCTCGTATTTTGCGCTTTCAGGTTAAAACTCTCATTTCGGCTCGGGAATGAATTTTGTGTTGTGGAGTCGAAGGAGGCTCAGCTGTGCTCTGAGCGAGGAATTGAGTGTTATTACAAATAAATAAAAACTGTGCTGGGCTTGCTGCTGCCTGGAATTCGATGGGCTGGGTGATTACGGGGTGCCAGAAAATACCTGTTCCAGGGGAGGTCCTTCCTGCTGGTGGGTCTGGACCAGTTTTTCACTCGTTGCAAAATAATGTTTTGGGAAAAGTTCGTGAACTGACCTAGCCAGAGCCGGTGGAATAGGGCATGACTTGGGAGGAGGGGTTTTGCCTCTGAGAAGGAGAAGCAGAAGAAATTAATGCAGAAAAAGTTGGGAGAGGATGGGGCTGGAACAGCTCGGTGGGGTCTCTGTAAATCAGGATGCCCTTGGCTGGGCAATTTTAAAGAAATTTCTGACAATGTGTCAAGGCCCCAAATAATCCCTTTTTTTCCTTGGAATGTTGTCTCCCTCCTCATGGTTTGCCTGAGCGCTGGTGTGATTTATTTTGCTGCACCACAGCCCCTCTGGAGTGGCCATCCCAGGAACCTCTGGAATTGCAGGAACAATTCCAGGCTGAGCTGGGTGTGACTCCTCAGCGTGCCTGTGGCCATTTCTGTTCCCAGGGGGTGCTGGCACCGCGCTGAGAAAAGCTGTCTGCAAATGTTTGCGTGAGAATGTGAATTTTTGTGTTTCCCTTCCTCTTCTGGCAGAGGTGAGCGCGGGCCAGGAGTGTCCTGGTGTCTGCCAAAGAGATTTTTTGCTCTAGAGGTGGTGCATCAGAAAATAGAATAGTTTTCACTGTGTAATTTGGCTGCAGTTCTTGTTTGAAAATGTGACCCGTCCCTATGAGTTCATGACACTGAAGACTCTTTATAGGAGCACAAACCTTCCCTGTATCCTCACTGAAGTCTCAACATCACAAATTCTCTCAGTTCTTCATCCCTTGAATGATATTCTGTGATTAAAAAGGTCATCCAGGGAATTCCTGGTTTTTAGTTATTTTCAGTGTTCTGCAAGGCTGATTTCCAGGGAGGGGAATGTGCTGAAAAATCTCCACACCACACTGAGATATCCCACGTGGCTCTCCCGCTGCTGCCCAGATCAGGCTGGGGTTTGATGCCAAGGGCAAACCCAGAGCTGCCCCACATGGGAACTTCAGCACTCGCACAGCTCTGGCAGAAGGCAGGAATTATTCTGTGTTATCTTGAAGCCTGACTCACTCGGGGATAATTGGCTCAACAGGTCTGACTCATCCCAGGTCGGTGTGTTGGGAAGGAGGATCTCAAATCCCACTAACTCCAGCATGAAGTCTTGTTGTGAATATATTTTTGAGGTTCAAGAGGCAAAACCTATGACAGAACAACCAGCACGGTTCACCACCCTACACGGATTTTCCAGCTGCATTGCACAACACTTCTGGCCCTAAATTCTCCCTTTCCCCTTTGCTACAGAGCAACCCTTTGCCCTCAGCCCTTTTCTCGTGGCCGGCTCCTCACCAGACTGCAGGAATTGCCGGTGACACAGAGGTGAAAGGGGAAAGTGTTGGGATTTTTTGGAGCTGGGAGGGGGAGATGGTGAGAGCTGGTTCAAACCGGAGGGAACTGTGCCACGGAGCTGTTGTGCAGCAAAAGGAGGGGAAGGAAAGCTGCGGAGCTCAGGGTAATCAGCAGGGACATCAGACCTGCCCAGTCTGGCTGGGGCTGGAGCAAGAAAGAGTTTTGTGCTCGGGAGAGATTTCTCAGTTTATGAGGTGCAGGGAGTTAACTCTTGCTCTGCTTGCAGAGCAGTGAAAAAACAGAAAAGAAAACCCAAAAACCCACCCTGCTTGCAGCTGTGTTAACTTAGAGCTCAAAATCTGCTTCTCTCCAGTGCACATCTTATTAATAAATTATTGCTTCTTACCTGGCTGAGAGCAATGTCTGCCCCTGCCGAGGCTGCAGAACTGACCTGAGGAATTCACAAGTAAGAGCTACTCAGCTCAGAGGAATTGCATCTTCTGTTTTTTATTTAGCACGAGAGCATTTCTCATTATTCCTTTACTCATATGTGTTTTCTCACCCTTCAAATGCTGATAATACTTATAATAATAGTAGTGATAATAATAATAATAATAATAATAATAATAATAATAATAATAATAGCAGTGATGGTATGCATCTAAGAGCAAAAAACCCACCTAAGGCTGAAGGTTCTGTGTGAGGCTGAGTGAAAAACCCAGACATAAACCTGACCTGAAAAACAAATTATCTTCCTTCCCAGCTATCATATAAGGAGCTTGAGAGCTCAGTTTCTCAGATTTTTGGATTAGAGTGTGTTTATGCTGCCCAGATTTGGAATTTAACTAAACCTCTCTAAGATTTCTGATCTGGGAGCCACCAGGATGTGGAGATGCCAGGGTGAGCATCTTTAACCTGCTCACAAACGGGAGGCAAAGCAGATTAAAGGGAATAAACGATGCAGCACAAAGTGTGAGAATCAGTTTGCAATGCTGCTACTTAAAAACCCATTCTGAGACCGGGGGAAGGTGCTGTGTGTGTATTTGGGTTTGCAGCTGTGTTGTTTCATTTTCTCTGCACTTTTCCTCGTGGTTAGCCTGAACTCTGTGACGCTTTCTGAGTTTATGGGGTTAAAAGGGTCTTCGGTTCCACATTCTCTTGCATCAGGTCCCACAGCCTCCTGCCCTAATCAGGAGTTCCCTGCTCTGCTCCCATGCTATGAACCGCCTGCCCTGTCCTGGCAGTAATTCCCAGCCATGCTGCCTCCAGCCAACCCCGTGGGCAAACTCAGGATTCATTCTCCCCATGCCGCTGGCCTGTTTTCCTTTGGTAACACTGCAAAATTCCCTTGTGCCCATCCTCTTTTTGTAACTGCAAAGTTCCTTTGTGCCCATCCTCCTCTGGTAACACTGCAAAGTTCCTTTGCTCCCA
>VZTX01024699.1:0-16054 GCA_013400915.1 Pardalotus punctatus
TTTCTGCATGGAGTTTATTGTATCTGTCTTTACTGTTTTCCAGCCATTAAATCTTGTACAAAATTTTTGAGTTGTAGAAAGTTAGAGATACCCAAATAGATTTGAGGATGAAAATGGAGGGGGAAATTGACCATGTTGCTGCTTGTTATTGTGGCCTAATTTTAATTTTGGAGGTGATCCTTCAAAGTGTTTCTAAATAGGAATCTTCTAAAAATTTACAGGAAATTAAAACTCATATCTTGTAATTCTGGTTTACAATTTCAGAGGACTGTGTGGGTTTTTTCATTGGCATTTATTTCCCTATTTCTTGATTGCATTCTCCTTACCATTCATTCTCCTGCTCTGAGTAGGAGAGCTGGCTCATTGCATGTGGTGATAAGGTACCACAAACCTATACACAATGTATGGCGTTTTTCTTATGTTGCATTTGTGGTCTAGGCATTTGGACAGTAGATCTATGTTTAGTCATTCCTTAGACTTAAAATCATATTCCCTGATTATAGAGAAAATAATTTTTTTGGGCAAATTACACAGTGATAGTTAAGAAATGGGGATGTAAGTTTTAGTGCAGGTAGGGTGTTTAGTTTTTATGGCAGCAATTACTTTTAGTTGGAGTTCTGTGCTGGTAATATAAATGCGTTGTAGTTTAAATCTGTAGAATATACTCTTTTGGAGACTTCCATGTGCTTCTTCCTATGAATTCTACCAAATTACAAGGGTGTGTGGTTGGCTCACTATTTTTGTGTATTCTGCTCCTAATGATTTTTGTAGTGTAAATTGAAAGGCTTATTGCAGGGTCGGGTTCTTGACAGAAAGTTATCACTGAACTTTTTGTTTCATCTATAAAAAGCATTATAATTGAAAAGGGAAAATACTCAAGTTTTTAATTGTGTAGTGGCCCCCCACCTAATATGCATGTGTTAAGGTAGACACTCCAACCCTTGGTGTACTGCTTTGCTTCAGAGAGAAGCATGGAGTGGTGGAGTAGTTACTTTATCAGTTTTGTTTGTTGTTTGTGTGTTCCTTGACTCAAATATGTGTGAAGTCCAAGTGATGCACTGAACCAAGTAGGGAAAACCTACTTCATAATCATTGCAGATCCTTGCTTAGTACATGTATAATAAAGCAGGTTGAATCTGCAGAAGATAATCTTTTATAGTAGTATTCATCACAAAGTAGTTGTAGAGGTGCACCTCAACTTTGACGTTTCAGACTTCTGCTTCAAGTGTAAATTGAGTATTTTGGGTTTTTTTTTAAATAGGATGGGGGTTTTTTTGTTCTTTATGTATTGCAGCTGCTTTGTTAGGTAGTTCTTTTGGGAATTGCACAGGGCCTTTGCTTTCATATGTTTTGAGGGAGGATTTTTTTGATGATTAACTGGCGTCTGTGGTAGACTGACAATGAATGATACTCTGAATACATGAAAAAGTATTAGCTAGAAAAGTCCTAGTCTTGCTTTTAAATTCAGTGAATTTTGCTCTGTGTGCACATACATGCTGAGGAGGGTTAATTGTGGGAGTGGAGGGGTTCCTTGGACATTTTTTCAGTTTTTATATGTAATTTGTAATTTTTTCTGTTTTAACTTGCAGATAAGCCTCTGAAGAAGCGAAAACAAGAAAACAAACCACCAGAGGCTGGAGGTGCTACTGGAGGAAGTAGAGCAGCTTCTCAGGAGACAGGTTCTGCAGGAAATGGGGCGAGGCCAGCCTTGATGGTTAGTATTGATCTGCAGCAAGCAGGAAGAGCGGACTCTCAGGCCACAATAACTCAGGATTTGGACGTCATCAAAAAACCTGAAGAAATTAAGCAGTATAATGATGGGTTTGTGTGTGTTCCCCAAGAAGACACTGTTGGAGTTCTCAAATTTAAACCTGAAAACCATCCAGAAATTTTTAGAAAAAAGCCAGACTTTGAAAGTCAAAAGACAGATATCCAGCAAAATGAAAACAGACAAATGGAATTCCAGCAAAATGAGAGCAGACGGTTGGAAAGTAAATACAATGAGAGCAAGCAGTTCGAAGTGAAACATGAAAGCAGACAAATGGAAATGAAACAAAATGAGAACAGACAGACAGAATTGAAACAAAATGAAAGCAGGCCAATGGAGATGAAACAAAATGAGGGAAAACAAAATAATGGCAAACAGGAAATACGGCAGAGGCCAGAAACACCAAAACAGAAGAGTGAAGGCAGACCTGAAACACCAAAACAGAAGAGCGAAGGGAGGCCTGAAACACCAAAACACAAACATGATAATAGGAGGGACTCCAGTAAACCTTTGTCAGACAAGAAAATTGAAATATCTAGGCACAAACTAGATGTGAAATCTGATCCTTCAAGGATGAAACCCGAAAGTAGACCTGATCCAACAAAACAGAGGCCTGATGGGCGCTCAGTTTCTGATACACCAAGGCGTGACCATGATAGCCTTAAACAAAGATCTGAGGACAGGGGGGAGTCAGAGAGATACAGAGGAGATCCATCCAAGATCAGAAGACCTGAATATTTGAGATCCTCAAACAAAAGTGAACATGATTCTAAGCATGGTATAAAGTCTGATGGTTCAAAACCTGAAAAATTTGAAAGGAAATATAGGCATGAGTCTGGTGATCCAAGGCTTTCTTCTGGGGATCAGAAATCAAGACCTGACAGCCCTCGTATTAAACAGGAAGGTAAAGGGGATTCTAGCAAATCAAGACCTGATAAACCAGGTTTTAAGTCACCCAACAGCAAAGATGAACGAAGGACAGATGGTAATAAGAGTAAAGTAGATAGTAATAAAGCACATGGTGACAATAAGGCAGAGTTTCCCAGTTATTTGTTGGGGGGAAGATCTGGTGCATTGAAACATTTTGTCATTCCAAAAATCAAGCGTGATAAAGATGGCAATGTAACTCAGGAGTCAAGGAAAACTGAATTTAGAGGTGAACAAAAGGACAAAGTAGAGAAGATTGGGCTAGTTGAAGATCTAAATAAAGGAGCTAAGCCTGTAGTTGTCCTTCAAAAGCTTTCTTTGGATGATGTGCAGAAATTTATTAAGGACAGAGAAGATAAATCAAGGGGCTCTTGTTTTAAGCCTAACAAGAACAAGTCATCCAAACCTAATAAAGGTAAGATTGTTTTAATATTAATTGCATTATATCTTCTACATTCGTGTTTTTTTAGATTTTGTACTTCTGCTGTTAGAAATGAAATGCAAACAATTGATAGTTTATATGCTTGCTTTTACAGTGATTTTCAGAAATAAAGTGAAACTAGTCTAAGGACTTGTCATTATTGAAAATCTTGCTACAATTTTACGTGAAATTATTTATTTACTTCCATACAAGTACTTGATATGGCAACACTTAAATGGTCTTAAGCTGTATTTCAGCTGCGTTAGTTGGATATGGTAGCTTATCCAGGGAAATGTAACTGTTGTATGTATAATTTTATGTGTTTTAGGTGTGTCTGTATAAAGGACTGCCACTACTGTAAATAGTGTAGCTGGAGTGATGGGAAATACTAAATATTCAAGCCCTAAAGTTCTTTTATATATTTAATTTGAAGATAAATGGCTTTTTCCAAGGCTTGTTTTGACATGATGGTAATAAGAACATAGTTGCGAAGTCCCATCTGCCTCTTTAACACTGTAAGCATGAGTCAAATGAGAAGGTTCCATACTTGAGACTTTCTGATAATAAACTTAGAAAGCGTTAGGTCTGTAAGAGAATTCATGTATCATTGTGTCTCGTGTCCATTATAAGCAGAGGAAGAAAACTGAACAGTTGGCTGGCATTTTCAAATTATTAGTATGGACAGGAAATAATTCAGAATATCTTGTAGAGTTGATATTTAACTGATTGTCTCTTCTACAGATTTAACATTTTTTTAAAATAAGATTGATTTTCTTCTTGGTGCTTTAATTTTGGCTTCTTTGGTTTCAGACTGAAGTAGATCATTTCACATTGGGAAATCAGTATTTCTAACTGGTCAGGTTTCCTTTTTTTAAACATTTAACATTTAAAGAATTTAAATTTCTTATATAGTCATGTTTTTAGAGTTGTCATGTCATAAAATAGATCAAAAGCCAGAGGAGAGGTTTACAGCTGTATGCAGGATGATTTATGACTCCGTTTCCTGGTGTATAATTCAGGATTAAAACATTTTCTTATGTAATGATCTGGTAAGAAATGATGTAGCAATTGTCTTTGTGAATGTATAACTATTTTATGTGCACCTGTAAAGACGTGTCATCTGTATCATTAATTTCTTTTGCTATGCCTGTTTTTTATCTAACCTGTTTATATTAACTTTAAAAAGCCTTAATAATAATTCATTACATGTATTACTTCTTTGTAAAATATTAGCCTCCTTGTTAGGGATTTCTCTTTGTCCTGGAAATACGAACATTTGTCCCTGTCCATTTTTGAGGTTCAAAACAGGCAAAATTTCCATTTCTAAAAATAGGTACCTAGAGTGAGCCATAAAATTACGACATCTTTGTTTTAAATTTAATCTGAAGGTTTCAGATTAAACCTGTATGTTCTTGATAGGAAATGCTGAAAACTTTCTGATGGAACTCAAGTCTAGTCTCAGGAGGACAGACTTTGAATTCACACATTTCTATGTGCAGAAAATCAGTTACTTTAAAGTCTTCAGAACCATAGGCAGTGCGTGTATGCTTTCCAAAATGTTTCTGAATTACTTTTTTCCTGTAGTCTGTATTATATGTGGTTATGAATGTAGAATGTTTTAGTAATATGTAAAGGTTTTTATGACTCTTGGTGTGATTCTACTAGCTGTCACACATGAGCAATGAATTGATTTTAAAGTCAGGTTTATAACTTCTCTACAATGTTTTTCTACATTTTTTTTTTCTGAAGTCATCTTTTTCTTGCATACTTTTAAATAACTTGGGACATATTTTGCAGGGGGAAGATTGTTTGAATCTGAAATTAGTCTTTTTGCAATTGTATTCAGAATAAGGTTCTTAAATTATACTACACATAGGTTTCATGAGAAGAATAACTGTTTTTATCTTACAAATCTTACAAAGTAACTGTAACTGTTTTTATCTTAAAAATCGAGTTTGAGTGTTCATCAGGCAGATTTTGGAGAAAGTGTCTTTGAACTGCAGATTTTTTAATGTGTATATTCAGTTCTCTATTTTTTTTCTGGTAACTTACTTCCTAGAGCACATTATGCTAATTAACCAGGTGAACTCCCATGTTTGAAAAGGTACATAATTTATAAAGTTATCTCTCTTCATAAGGCAAAATCTATTTGTCAACAGCTAACCAATGTAGATACATTCATGCTACTACCACAATGTCCTCAGTCCAGCTGAAATAGTGTTTAAAGTTGTACTTGGAGCCATTTTTAGTTATAAACTTTTTGATACACTAGGAAATGTAATTTTCATAAACCTTCGTTTAGTTCATCCTATACTAATTAGTAGATTGTAGTGATTCTTTTCTAGTGTTGCCTTTTAGCATCATTATTCAGCTTCTCACATGCTTCTTTTTCCATGTAGCTTAGTATATTTTACTTTGTCTTACTTCATACCCTTGTATCTCTTGTCCTTTCTTTTTTGCTCTCTCATCCATCCCTCCCTCAAGAAAATGTCTTCTCCTGGCTTTGTTATGTACAATGTCATTGCTATAATTTATCTGAAATGCAGTTTAAAATAGGGTTGTTCAGCTAGTTCAAAACACCATTTAGTCATTCTGTCTTAAGAGGCTAATTCCAATTCATTACAAAACTCAATAAAATTGATTTGTGCTAAGCTACAATTAATTCCTTGCAAACTGAAAGTCTATACAACTTCTTGCATTTTTCAGTAAATTTTAAATTTCAAAATCTTGCCTTTATTTGCATTGTACTTCAAAAAGACAAAGTAACATTCTCAACAAATTTTATAGATACATTTGAAATTTTATCAGGTTGTGGGAGGAGTAGCCATAGTATGACTGTTAAAATTGAATCAATCCACGAGTCCCTTTTGGTATTTACAAGGAAGAAGAAACTTTTCTCTCTCCCTCTTTCTCCCTCTCTCTCTCCTGATCTTTGAGCATTTTTCTGAAAGATTCACTCTATCTCAGAGGAAAGTTCCAGATTATTTTTCATAGTATTTTTGTTACAGGCTCTTGTGGTGAAATCTAGTGGGCAGTTTTGTCCAGGTCAGAATGAACTGTGACATTTTCTTTGATTTTGACATCTGTGAATGCCTTTTATCTTGGTTTTGATGCAAATGTATGTTGTTGTGGGATCCAGGAGACTTTTCCCTTTAAGCTTGTTCCTGCGATGAGGAGGTCATCTTTGCTATCCTTTCTTTTCAGAGCTTCAGCGAATACCTTCTCTGCTGCTTTTTAGAGTTATGCTGATTGGCTGTGTTGGGATGGGAGCAGTTACCAGTTTCATGGTTACTGCATTCTTAACAAGACAAATTTTCCTTTGTTAAAGTATGAGTAATGAGAGAAACTATAACTCTCTGTGTACAGAGATGTCTGAGTCAGTTTATATGTTTGAAGGATTGTCCTTGCAAAATAAGCATCTTTTGGATCTTCCAATGTCACCTAAAAGGAATCCATTATTTTAAGGAGAAAAAAAGAAATTCTGATCCGAATGCTATTCATTTTGTGTACATTGTTACCGGACTTCATTGTAGATTGTTATGGTACAGCAGAACTGAAGACATAAGATTTTGTTGCTCACTCCAAGTGTTCCTGAATATACTATGTTCTCTGCTGCTCGTCTGAAATTTGAGTAAAGGTTTGACATTTCTTTGAAGGTGCTCTTCGTACATACTCTTTACAGGATCAGCTGCAAATTTTACTGCTTAATGGAGTTCGTGTCGTTAAAATAATGCTTCTGGATTCTTTTGTGTTCTGTGCTTATATGGTTTGTTTAGGGATTTTGGTTTGTTTGTTTGTTTTTAATTGCAGGTGACTTTTTCAGAGCCTATAGTAACTATAATCTGGCATTTGTGTAACATGACAGTCTGCCTTTGGGTTCTAGCACTGTTGGAAATAGTGTCAGTTGTGAAACAGAGCAATCAATTATCTTCTAGCAGTGACAAGAAAGGGGGTATTTCAGGATGAAGAGCTGTATCCAGATTGTGTGGTCTCAGTTGAGTGAGCTTGTGATGCCTCTCACAGATTTCTAGTTAGCACAGCTGAACTACGTAAGGATGCTTTATGGTACAGCTGAAAACTGTGGGCAGAAAGGGAGTACCAGTTTTAAACATTGGTTAAATCCTTCATGTATAGGACTTCTGTAAGGACAAAATTGGTTTGTGGATGTTTGCACATCAAATTTTAGAGTTCACTCAAATTTATTTCCAAAATAACAGTTTCTTAATACTGAAACAGACACATGGAAATTAGAGGGGCTGTAAGGAAATAACTGGAGTGAAAACATACCACCATTGAAAAGGAAAAGTTTGGAACTCAGCTTGCTTGCCATAAATTGTGTTTTAATAAATGTTAGCATTGTGAAAATCCTCAGTTCCATATAACCTGAATTTGAAATCACTGTCTTGGAGTTCCTGGTAGAAATTGCATTTGCATGTGTCAAGGCCAGAATAATAACCTGCTGACCATCTTGCATGTGCATGCAGCACCAGGTGGATCTATAGAAAATTATGCCATGTTTGAGAGGAAAATATACTGTGTTTCAGCATTTACAGCAGAAAATTTATAATGATTCTTCTTGCCTCAAATGTTTAAACCTTCTTCAAATTAAAATTTAATTGTAATTATAGAAAAACAGCTGTGACTTTCATAAGAATTCTGCAGTCTTCCTGGTTTTTGTCTCTTCTGAGATATTAGTGACTACCTCCTCTCAGCTTAACTAGACTAGAAGAGGGACTGGCTCACCCTTGTGCCATTAGAAGTATTTCAAGATATGTTGGGCTTGCAGAGGATCCATTTTAATATGCACCTGTTCATTTAGCCCTGATTATTAGGTTTTCCTTTTTGGATTAAGAGGTTCACATTTTGAAGAGTATTCCAAGCATTGTTTAGTTAAAAGTCTAAACTATATATAACTTGTTAAAGTCTAGGAAGGTCTGATTTCTCCAACATGCTTTGCGCTAGAATGGCTTGTTCCTCTTTGCAGGGAGTTTTAACGTACGGTGTGTCTGTGCCGTTCCAGAAAGTAGCTGGGATTTGTATAGGTATTGTACATACTTTCTGGGACCTTCATTTTTGGTGCTACTTTTTCAGAAGTAGATGTTGGATAAACTGGTATTGGTACACAGGAGGAATCAGCCTTTGCACACTGGAGTAGTTCCTTGTGTTGATCTGTTACTCGTTAATAGAAGTGATATTTTCAGCACAGGGCTTTGCCTAGTGGCTGCTTTCCTGTTACTTTTTTCCTACTTTAGACTTTGCTGCTAAGGTAGATATTTTTCATCTTGCTTCTACAGTATTTCTCTGGATAGGAAGAGTGAACTTGCCGTGTGTCACATTGAATTCTTAGCAGCAACAACAAATTTGACCCAACCCACTAGTTTCATTGTACTTTGGTTCACCTGAAATATGATGCTTTGTCTGTTTGCAGATTTAGGAGTGCATTGTTTAATTATTTTTTGAAAAATTACTTTGACACATGTAAGTGATACACATTTATTACCTAATTTGTCAGAACAATTTCTTGAAAGTCTGAAACTGCTCTTGGTTCATGGACATGGATGCTCGATTGAGCTCCTCTTGATTGTAGGAATAGCTAAGGCTATTTTACATGAATAATTTTTGCAACAGTGCATTGCAGTGTGTAAATGTGGCCCAGCAATTTGTCTGATGTCAGTTACAGTATGCAATGTGGACTTGTTCATGTGTCTAAAGATCTAAATGTGGATGTTAATCTTGGTTGGTTTATGTGCACAGATATGTGCTTGAAATTTTTGGGTTGAGTTTTCCTCTAGCCAAAGGGTAAATTTGACTAAATAAAAATACCAGAAAGCCTCACATTTGCATCTGGAAAATTAACTTTTCTGTTGCTCAGCGTTTCCAGCTGTTCTAGATGACTCTTCATGTAACAAAATTTAAACTATTTACTTGATATTTGGAGTTTGGTTTTGCTCCATGGGAATATTACCAGTAAACAGAAGAGTATGAAACTTTTTCCTTCAAATTACTGAACTGTTGTTTGCATTAAGTAACTTTTCCTTCAATATATATTTTGTTTCATTATCTCCTGAGCAATTTTCCTGTACTATTTTAAAGTTAAAACATCGACAATCTTTTGTTGTTGTTCCTCATGTAATTAAGTTATCTTGAAGAAGCAAAACTAGTAGCTTCATATGGTATTTTCAATGCTATGGAAATTCCCAGTCCTCATCATTGAAAATCATGCAACAGCAAGAAAAGAAAGCATTGCTTTTTGATGTATCTGGAAGTCACAGATGAGATGTAAAATAACGGCTTTTGTTTGCTTATTCTACAAGGGTCTTGGTTGTATTGCATTCCTTGTATGGAAGTTTTTCTTTTATGACAAGAAATGTTCTGAGGAATAATCTGATTTTATTTAATTAAGGTCTTTTTTTCCTCAGGCTCAGTTAACAATTAATCAGAATATATGGCTGGGACAAT
This sequence comes from Pardalotus punctatus, assembly GCA_013400915.1. Taxonomy (NCBI): domain Eukaryota; kingdom Metazoa; phylum Chordata; class Aves; order Passeriformes; family Pardalotidae; genus Pardalotus; species Pardalotus punctatus. The sequence goes on from VZTX01024699.1 coordinate 9,576, forward strand.
ACATCAGTCATGAATTTCAGATCCCAAACATTAATCATCATAGGGTCAAAGAATGGTTTGGGTTGAAAAAGATCTTAAACATCATCTCATTCCAGCCCCCTGCCATGGACAGGAACACCTTACACTGGATCAGGTTGCTCAGAGCTCCATTCAGCCTGGCCTTGAACACTTCCAGGGATGGAGCAGCCACAACCTTTCCGCGCAACTTGTTCCAGTACCTCACCACCCTCTCTTTCTTTTAGATGTTAGAAAGAAGTTCTTTATTCTTTCTAACATCTAAATGAAATCTCTCCTCTTTTGGTTTAAAACTGATCCCCTTGTCGTGTATCACTATCTACTACTGTAAAAAGTCACCCTCTCTCTTTTTTATAAGCCCCTTTTGAGTACTGAGAGGAGTTTTAACAGAAGAATATTAACAGAAAATTACATGCTGGGTTTTGTAACTGTAAAAATACCTTAACTTCATAATACAATAAATTTAGTTGGCCTAAATTGCCATGCATATGTTCAAAAGCAATGACAGCAAAATCCAAAAGCACCCCCCAACACTGATTTGTAAAAGTGGGGCAGTTTGTGCAGCGTTACATTTATTTCAATTGCCGACCTTGCTCCTTCTTATTCTAAGTACTGCTTTATTTTTTGTACAGCATCTTGGAAAACTAGATTGTTCTAACCTCCTTTTATCAATTTCTGTACAAACAAAAAGCAAGCAATAAGGAACAAAAAGCTTGCATCTAGAGTTGCTACAACAATTACAAGCTTGAGAACATCATTGGTGCCAGTGTAAATGTGAAGTCTCTTGGCATCTTGGGAGAGTGTGTGTTGGATATATTCCCAGCTCCCTGCCTAGATATTTCAGCATTCTCTTTGGAAAGATCTTCCCTCCTTCTAAAAATGTTTTTTTTTTCTCCTCAAGGTATTTTGTACTACTGTAAAATTCTTTTTGAATCTATGCTGCTTATCTGTGATTAATGATGATCTCTAGTGTATCGTAGAATTATTCAGTTGCCATGTCCAGATTCTCCTCTGACCTGCCTGTCTGGGTCACATCTTTCAAGGCCAGAGCTAAGGATTAGAGTAAAAGCAGGGAGTCTGATGGATTCTTTTTATTTTTTGTTTTTTGTTCATTTGGTTGGTTGGTTGGTTGGCTTGTTTGTTTGTTTGTTTGTGTGTTTGTTTTTGGTTGGTTGGTTGGTTGGTTGGTTGGTTTGGGCATTGTTGTTTTTGTTGGTTTTTTTATTTTACTTTATGCTGGGAACCTTTCCTTTGTGCTAGTATTGGGGCACATGAGGAAGAACTGTTTTGAAAGATATGTTCAAACAGGTTCTATGAAATGTCGGACTTTTCCCTAACACTACTGTTCCCTATCCTGCTAAATTCATTGCAGCAGAGAGTCCTGTGCATGCAGCCGCTTGGGTGGTGGTCTCCCACCCTTTTTCTGGCGTGAAAGTGTGTGAGGTGAGTTCTGGAGTTATCCCTTCGTGGTTGTAGTCAGAAGGTTGAGGGTAAGGCACTCAATAGAGGGTTATATCCTTTTGGATGCATCCTTGTAGGATGTAGCTGTATACCCTTCCATAAGCTTTACAGCAGTGAAGGGGAAAGGGGAGAGGAAAGGAAATCTGCTGGAGTAAATGTACTACTTGGTTTATTTTGTTTTCACCAGTATTCATTTGATGATGAGTTTTTCAGCTGATGATAGGGAGTTGAGATTAAAGTGGAACTTCCATCTTACGAGTAGATGTGTCCTCCTCAAAACTTAAATTCCGCTAAGAAAGTGACTGGGATTTCCCTGTGTTTCCCCTTTGGTTCTTGAAACTGTTCAGGGCACAAAATTGTTGGGACAAGTGTGAAGCTGGTGGGAGAGGACTGATCCCCAAGGACTCAATGCACCATATAAAGAACACAGTGGAACATTTTAAGGGAGAACCTGGTGGAAAAGATACCGTTAAATTTGCACACTTAAGAAAGAACCAAAAATTTTCAGATTTAACCAGCAAACTCTTTATCCCTTTATAGACAGTCACGTGGCCCTTTGCATTGCAGTGCCTGAATGCTATACTATAACAATAATTAGCTATTTTAGAAGGGTGTTTATTTTCTAAACAGACTTATAACATAGGGAAGTACTTCTATCCTTTCTTTTTTTTCTTCTAGTTCCTTATCTAAAATACAGCCTTATCTGCATGAGTAGTTGCTGTAGATTTAACCAGCAAGTCTCTGCTCTTGTAGCTGCAGTGACATGGATATTCAACAAGATAGCAGCACTCTTCTTACAGAATAAGGATATTTTATTTCCTTTAGCACAGATTTGAAGGTTGCTTGAGCTAATCAGAAAAAACCTGCTTTCCTTCCTGCATGTGTGTCTGACATAAGAGGAAAGTGAGACTGTAAGTTTTTATCAGATAAGGGAGGAATATCTTTTATCAAATGCTTGGAGAGGACATTTAAGAAAGGTGAGATTGGCCTCTGGAATAGTAGCAAGACTAGTCATCAGCAAAATAAGAAAAGTTTAGTAGCAGGTAATGTCTTCAAAGAAGAACAAGAAAAGGGCAAAATTGAGCTGCAGTCAGTAGGGTTTATTTTTAATGTCCAAATTATGATGAGTGACAGTTCTCTAATGTAGAAGTTCAGTGATCAAACTTCAATTTCTAAATGCTGAGAAATGAGAAGTAAATATTCATATCCTCACCCCAAACAGATGGCATTACTCCCCTCTCAGACCCTTGTATGTTCTTTCATATAATGCCTTCATAGTTGGAAAAAGTTGCATTTTAAAATCAAGATATAAAGAGAGATTACAAATACAAATTTGCATTAACTGCAGTTTTGTTTATTGTTGGCCATTAGCACACAGAAATACTTATGTTTCCACTGTATTAACTGCCTCTTATGGTTATGAAAGTAGCAACTCAGAGTGTAGTTTCTAACTATATTTGAATCTTGATGGCTTTTTAGTTCCACAGAAATTGTACCAAGATCCAGTCTAAACTATGCACCTATTTTCCATAGTTTGGAAAGCAAAGATAAATAATTACTGAGAAAATAAGGGTTTATTTGTGTTGGTTTTGATTTCATTACAGGAACAGCCTCTCTGATCCTGGAAAGCTCACCTAAGCATTTGTAAGGATCATCCTCTTTTCCACAGATGCTTAGTTGAAGTTGTTATATCAAGCCAGGTGAAACTAATGTGAACGCAGACTATTATGTCAAAAAATAATTGTGCTGTCCAGATTGAATGGACGCAGTAAAAGTCCATAAGGCTGTTACATTTTTTAATGTTTACCTCTCTTGAAGGATGATCTGTCTGGATTGGGAAGATCTACTTGCAGATTCAACACAAAGTGATATTGGATCCTCCTGAAGATTAGATATGCATGAATGTTAGCTAAAGCTGTTCTACAAATTTGAAGCTCCAAAATACAATACTGAACTGTGAATCAGATCTGTGCTTTTCCATTAGTTTTTTAAGCCATATGTGGAGATGGGAAATACTACGTCCTCTAGATATTTATAGAAGTCTTCCTACTATACAAAGCAAAACCCTTTGAAAAGCTTCCCAGACTATAATAAAATACGGGAGCAGTAGCCTTACAGACCATTTCATTTCTGACTGAGATTCTCTGATTGATCTTTAACTGTGCTGTATTTTGTAAAGATATACTTGGTGAGAAAGCACGTTACCTTCAGGGTCGGTGGTTGAGTAGTACATGAAGATTCATTGATACCTTTTCCTGGAAGCTTTTTGATAATAGCAATGAAGGAAATCCAAGAATTTGTTATTCTTCAGCAAGTAACTTGTATGTAAGTTATGGACAGCATTGTGTATGTTTGGATAAGCACTGTGGAAGTGGCTGTTCATGTATGCAGTTCTTTGAGATGAACTGTTCTTCTGTGTCTTCCCTTTGGTTTCACCAATGTGGAATTTGTTAATGTGCTCTTCCTGGCAGTAAGAAAAAGATTTTGTTGTGATGATACTTCTGGGTTTGTTTGGTTTTTTGCTTTAATAGTTGCGGCAGCTTCGAAATTATGGATAAATGGTATCTGAAGAATACACATGCCTGTAGTACCATTTCAGGCTTATTGTGTATACCGATCACACAAATTGCAGAAAATGGTGTTTTTCCATTGGTGACAACAGTCCTTCAGCAAGATATTTGGGCATTATGTTAGATTATTGAGTAACTTTTAGTAAAGTTACTTTCTATTTGCTGTTTAAAAAGGCATACACACTAGAGCCAAATGTAACTGATTAAAGTGAGACATGGAAGTAGGTACTAGGTCTTGGCAAACTTAGCAAAAAAACTGGAAAATTGAAAATGATTGTACATGGATTTGTAGATTTTGGGGAGGTTTGTGTTGTATATTCTATTAATTGTTTTAGAAAAGTTTCCCATAAACTGAAAAGGCATTAGCTTGTGTTTTATAACCTAATTCTTGTTGCCATGTGAGAGGATTCTTATGGTGAACTGGATTCTTGTAAGTATTTCTTTACTACCCTGAAAAAATAAATAGGGCCTTCATTATAAAAGAGGAAATATTAAAGAAGGAATTTAGTAGGATATTGTCCACTATAGGATAGTGCCTTTTGGGCTGTCCTGACTCAAGATAGCATAATTAATAGAGTAAATTAAATATTAACAAGCTCTTGACTAGACAAAAGTACAGAATATCTTTGATTTTCTGCAGAAAGGATAAGTCGTTCTCCATTTATATTTAAATTGTTCATATGTGTACAGTCATACTTAACTCCTTTGTACTGCATAAGTAAAACTCTATAGATTTGGTTATTTTCAGTCCTCAGCAGCTAAGGAAACCGGGCGTGTGGCACGAGTCAGGGAACATTTTGACAGAAAGAAAAGCTTCAATGATAGTGTATAGAGAGCTTTATAATGATTCGATTTGTTCTCTTTTTTGCTGTTCCCTACTTGAATAAAGTAAGCTTTACCTATTTCCTAATAAAAGAAAAATGGGTAGGCTCATACTGGAATCTGAAATATCTGTAACAGGAGAGGGCGCAAAGCAAGCAGTAGTTGCATTTAGCATTGGAGAAATAGACACTTGAAACTTTTGACATGGAAATAAAATTAGTTTTACAACTATTTAAAGTAGTATTTTTTTTTTTACTGATGTCTAATGAATGCTGTGATGCTTGATTTATGTTTAAAGAATGAGTACAAAATGAAAAATAAGTGAGAAAAGAATGCAAGAATAGATACTCCTAGGAGAGAATAGAATTGCCTGTGAGTTTTGTTTGTGGTTTGAGGACTTAACACAACTTTGGTTCATTTCCTTGTAGCTCTCTTCTGCGGTGTTTTTGTTTGGCCAGGTTTACTGTAGACTTTATGGTATGTGTGTGGTCCTGTTGATTTTAATGAAATTACCAACAGGCATAAAATCGAAAATACGTATTAGAGAACCAGGATTTACAACCCTGTATCTGTTTGATCTGTGGAGATTGTCTTTAAACTTGTATGTGTGAATTTTTCTGTATTCTGGGGCTGGATGTAAGCTCCTCATGCACTGTCTAGGCATACAAAGTGTGGGGACAGCCCTGCTCAGGCACACAGCTCTGCAGCATCCAGACTGGACCTGGCTGTCATCCAGTCAGCTGCTGGTACACACAGAGGAAATGATCTGCCCGTGCTGGCATACTTCTACCTGTCTGAAGTTAAGTGGACAGCCCACAAAATTAATCATTAACCAAGAAACATGGTCAGCCACACCATGAAATGTTTTACAGCATTTTCCAAAGCAATATTGAGAATTTAGGTAACTTTAACTATCACTTTACTTTGTATATATTTCCCTATGTCACTTCAAAAACCCCAATATTTGAAGTTGTTTTTTTAAATGCACTTAAATGAGATGATTTTCAGAATATATTTTGATGCTGGAAACTCATAGTAAGACTCTTCTAATTTAAATTAAAGCTGTTTAAAGAGAGAAAGAAAAAATCCAAAGAGTTTCTTGTATTAGAAATTAGGATATTAGCACAAAAATGGAAATAAGTTTTAGAAAGTTAGGGTAGTGGTGTAGTGAATGCAATTTGAAAGTTTATAATCATCCAGAAGATAGGGGTTTTTTTGTGGGAATGTGTGTTTTTAGCAATTTGGACGTGATTTCCTCTCTAAATAATACAGTATGCATTGAGAAGGAGAGAGAGGAGCTTATGATGAAGATATTTGTTCTGTTGCTGGAAAAAGATTAAGGATTTCGTGTAGTCTGATAATATGCAAATCTCTGCAACAGGTTCTTCGATAAATAAAGATAAGACATCAAATAAATCCCCAGGAAATACTTAAAAATTAATTTGGTTCGTACCAGCTGGAAAAACTTTGTCTGCACTCTTTCACTCTGGGTGGACCTGAGTTTAATCTTGGTTTCATAATGATGAGAATGGTGTGTTATTGTCTACCTGTCTATCACAGTGGAAAAGAAACCTGATTTGTTGTTCAGCTATGTATGAAATAGTCTTTTGG
>VZTX01024699.1:16377-55084 GCA_013400915.1 Pardalotus punctatus
AAAATGAACAAGCGCAAACGTAGCACAGTTAATGAGAAACCAAAATATGCTGAAATCAGTTCTGATGAAGACAATGACAGTGAAGAAGCTTTTGAATGTAAGTAATACATTATTCTGTTCCTTAAGGTCAAAAAAGCTAATATTTTGTTTCTACAGAAAGATACACCTTTTTTTTAAGTTGGCTACCCTAAAATATACAACCCCAAATTTGCTGTCCTGGCAACTCCCTGGCCAAGAACTCTTGTTTTTCTTTTAAAAGAATAATTGCTTGGTTGCAGGTTGTCACTCAAGATGAAAAGAAGTCACTTGTTAAATTTATTTTCCTGATTTCTTTACTGGAAGCTGCTGCCTAGATTTTTTTTTTTTTTTTTGCTTTCAGTAGTACCATTTCTAACCAGTCAGATTAAGGAAAATATCCTCTAAAGAAGCACAGAACTTACATACAAATGCATGCAAAGAAAAATTTTGTTAAATAAATTCTGGAATTATTCTTAGTTTTATTGATAAGAAAAGTGAAGAATCCCCTCTTGAATTTTTCTGACATAGTAAATTGAGAATTTCAGTGTACAGAAATTTCTTAAAATATTTCTTCAGATATTCCTCTTGTCATACTGGTTGAAAAACTGGACTTCTTTTTGATGGGTTCCCAATATCATTTGCTGCTGATACTATTCTTGAATTAACTGTTTTCAAGGGAAGAGAGGAAGCTTCTAGTTGGCATTTTGTGTGCAACTGAGAAAAGTTCCTAAGTTTAAAAAAATTGTTATTTGCCTCTAGGTTAGGAAGGCATTTCCTACTTGTTGATAAACATATGGTTGGTTTGTCTCTATGGTTGTACAGTTACCCAGCACTGGAAATAAACTGTTAGAACAAAGGGAATCAGTTCAGTCTGAGCTATGTAGCCATGCAGGGCTACAGGAGAAGCCTGTAAGCCTTAGAAGGAATCTTGCTTATAATGACTTTTTCCCAAGTTTTGCACCTTTGTTTATAGAAACATCATACTGGAAATTAGTAAAATACAGCGTGTTGGGTTAGTGTTTTTTAAGGTCCAAAAGAGACAGATTTGTTTGTTCTGCTTCTTAGTATGTTTCAAGTTCTCATCCAACAGATACACTGTGTTTTTGCACATGAAAATTATAGCAGTGATACCTTTGATCTTTATGAAAGCAGTTGAAAAGAATATCCTTCTGTTTGTTTTCCCTTTTATTTATAACTGAATAATGCTTCTCTGTGCTGCAATGTGATGTCTTGAGGTAAATTATAATTAGTCTACATTATGGCAAAGGATTAATGATGACTTTCTTCATTTGGAAATTCTGTATTCTCCGTTTATCATGTATCACCTGTTTACAATGTTAATAATTTGTAACAGTGAATTAAATTAATTAATTAAGCAAAGTTATTTAAGTTGGTTGGGAATGGAGAGAATTGTCAAGAATTTCAAATACCTTAATCTATATATTAGTCATAGTGGCTGTTGAAATTCTTTAATGCAAAGTAGAACGAGTTAAGGAAAACTTCTACGATAATTATATGCCTTGAGGATTTCTAGTTTCATTGTATCCACCCAAGGGACCTGGCCATCATTCTGATCAATTCAGTGAGTATATCTGTTTTAAAATAAATTACAGTATTTCTTAAAGAATACTGTAGAACTGAATTAAATTTAAACAAGACAAAACTATCAAAAGTGAAAGGTTTGTGGCAAGTACACTGAGTAGATTCGTGTTGTTACATATATATGTTTCTTTATTATTATGTTTACTTAAAATTGAACTCTAAAAATATGAAATTATGATTAGTATAGAAAAAGAGAAGTTTCTTTGAAGATGTCATTAAGAAGTGACATGTCATTGAAGTAAATAATGAGAAATTAAAGATGGATGAAGTCATTCTCCTACAGTAATTGCTAAATGTGATATTGCATAAATGTTTGGCAGAATTCAGATGGAAATTAGGTGTTTATATTCCAAATAGTATTTATTTATGTATAAAATCAATCATAACTTTTGCAATATTATTAATGCTTAAAGTTTTTGTCAATTTTATTGACTTCAAAATAAATACTGTAGATCAGGGATTGTGGATAGCTGGTTGTGAATTCCCATGTTCACGTTATTTGCCTTGTAGAGCTAGCAGAACTTAAACACATTCTGTTTTGTCATGCTGCACTGATAAACTGCTTAATCTAAAATTCTGCCAGAAAGCAATATTGGAAGTTACTTTTCTTGTGGAGATGTTACTGGGGTCAGAATTCGTCCAACAGCGCTTAATGTTACAGATGATTGGTAAACTGTGGAGAAAGGTCCACCTGCTTCCACAAAACGCTGTCTCATGGGGTAAAGGAATCAGTTAAGCTGTGTAAAGCCTTTTCCCATGAAACTCTCACTTTCTTCTCCAGTGCATTTACTCCACGTATCATAGAATCATTTGGGTTGGTAGCAACCTTAAAGGTCATCTAGTCACAACCCCCCTGCCATGGGCAGGGATGTCCTGCTAGATCAAGTTGCTCAGGGCCCTGTCCACCCTTGACTGTTTCCAGGGATGAAACATCCATCACTTCACTGGGCAACCTGTTCATTGCCTCACCACCCTCACATAAAGAATTGCTTTCTGATCTTTCTAATCTAACCTACCCTCTTGCAGTTTCAACTCATTACCCCATGTCCTGTGACTCCATGTCCTTGTGAAAGAGTTCACACAGGCTCCCCTCTAGAGCCCGTCACAATCCCTCTGGATGGCATCCCTTCTCTCCAGCACACCACACAGNCTGCTAGATCAAGTTGCTCAGGGCCCTGTCCACCCTTGACTGTTTCCAGGGATGAAACATCCATCACTTCACTGGGCAACCTGTTCATTGCCTCACCACCCTCACATAAAGAATTGCTTTCTGATCTTTCTAATCTAACCTACCCTCTTGCAGTTTCAACTCATTACCCCATGTCCTGTGACTCCATGTCCTTGTGAAAGAGTTCACACAGGCTCCCCTCTAGAGCCCGTCACAATCCCTCTGGATGGCATCCCTTCTCTCCAGCACACCACACAGTTCTGTGCCATCTGCAACTTGCTGAGAGTGTGTGCCCTCAGTCCCACTGTCAGTGTCACCAAGATGTTACACTGCTGGCCCCAGCACTGACCACCTGTCATTGGTCTCCATTTGACCATCAAGCCATTGACCACAACTCTTTGAGTGTGATCATCCAATTTCTTGTACACTGAGTGGTCCCAGATGGCCCATCATGTCTTCAATCACAGTCAACTCTTTCAATGATTTTAGACAGTGCTAGTATCTCTGCCATCCTGAACATGGCTGTACTTTCCCAGAAGCAATTCTGATCCAGATGCAGTACAGCTCGCAGCCTGAACTGAGTTATTAAAAACTTGGACCACCTCTGTGGAAGAGTTTTATATTACATTTTTGGAATTTAAAACCTCTAGGGTTCATTGCAAAACCGAAGTATTCCCTCAGGGTTTTTTTTTTTTTTTAAATTAATTCTGATCCTGGGCTGACTAGTTAATGCAACCTGGTATGTTTCTTAATAAATGGGTTGTGGTAAGAACTTCAGAGTTCAGTTCTGGTTTTATATAAATGCTTTGAGCCATTCTGCTCAGAAGCAACCTTACGTACAGTCATGCCAAGATGACTTTGGTAGAGATGTACAATATCAGGACTGTTATATGCAGGTCCACAAGCAATAAACTGTCAATAAACACTGCCAGTCTAGAATGTGATGTTTTGGAAGTGTTGTGATCTTCACAGTACAGTCTGTGTTAGACATCTCTTTGGTAGCTCAGTTAGCTAATAATGTTAGAAAATGGAAAGTTGGCTGATTTCATGGAGGAAGCTATGTCCTCATCCATTTCCTTTTCTGTTCAAACTGAGCACTCTGTCACCTTCAAAATATATGAGACTTTCTTTGAAAGTAACAGAGAACTATCATTCTGCTCCCATATTTCATGTTCACCAAATCTCTGTATTGAATATTACTCCAGCTTCTTCAACATTCACTTCTGCTGGGCCTTTTCGTCCTGCCTGAAAAGTAATTAAAATAATCATCTGTGGTAGACACTTGCTGTGTGGCCCAGAATTGTGACTCCAGCTTTCTCCTTTACACAAATTTCCTGCAATATATGCCAAGGCAAAATTTTAGTTGTTGTGGCAAAACAGAATATCTTTTAGAAAATAGATTACCAAGTCTCAATGGAACTTGGTGTGTTAGATGGGCAAGGCAATCATTGAATTGGAACATGGACACCCAGTAACAGTCATAATTCAAATAACTGGGGAAACTATTGCAATGTTCTCTTACAAAAGGATGGAACTTACTTTGATATGTCCCACTCTCCTTACTTTGCTTTTAAAAGGACTGTAAATTTGTATTTCTAAATGTTTTCTGGTGTCTTTGCCAGTTTCAAGCACAGTTTTTGCGTATTTCAAAAGAAAATTTAGAATAAATAATCCAAAAGAAAATTTAGAATAAATAATCCATAGCAGAATTGTATCTGATAGCTTTTGAGTGTTCACCCGGTTTACAGAACAGCTATATGAGAGTGTTTTACTTTCAAATCATAGAACCATTTAGGACCTTTATCACCATGAAATCCAGTCATGCAGCTAATGCTGCCGAGTCCAAGTCCACCATTAGACCATGTCTGTAAACACAGCGTCTGCACATCTTTTAAATGTTTTAAAATGTTCAATTTTGAGCTATTAACACTGTAAGTTTTGTATTTAAAATGAAAATGCATTTCATTTTTAGCTTCTCGTAAGAGACACAAAAAGGATAGAGATGAAGCTTGGGAGTATGAAGAACATGACAGAAGAAGTTCTGGTGACCACAGGAGAAGTGGTCACTATCATGAAGGAAGGAGGATTTCTGGTAGTGGCCGTTACCGTAATCGCAGTCCCGAGGACTCTGATATGGATGATTATTCTTCTCCTCCTAGCCTCAGTGAGGGTAACTGATCATTATAAAATTTAATTCTATTCCGTAACACTTGTGCTTTTATAATGGATATGTTAAACATTTTTAAATGAACATCATTACATGCAATATTGAGTACAAGTGTAAGAAATGTAAATAATTTTTTCTTTAAGTTTTGAGAAAATACTTGTTTTATTCCTTATTCTCTTAATTAGTGGCTAGAAAAATGAAGAAAAAAGAAAAACAGAAGAAGAGGAAAGCTTACGAACCTAAACTAACACCTGAAGGTATTTTTAGAAGATTATTTTCTGTAGTTTATATTTTCTGCTTTGCATTTAAGATAATTGCTTATGAAGTTGTTTATGAATTTCCTTTTTTTTCACCAGAAATGATGGATTCTTCAACCTTCAAAAGGTTTACTGCTTCAATAGAGAATATTCTGGAAAATCTGGAAGATATGGATTTTACAGCTTTTGGTAATATATCAGAAATTTTCAAATGCTTGCACCAATTACAAACCTGAGAAGCATCAAAAAAATACTATCAATATTTTTAACTTCCTTAGTGGTGATTTAATTCACGTGATGCTTGCTGAGGCATACTGAATTTTTATGGCTTCCACCTTGAGTGATGGCCTTTACCTTTCCAATTTGACTTGCCACTGCCTGAAGAAGATCCTCCTTCCTCCTCTCTGCAGAATCCAAGGGGGCATAAATCATAATAAGTAGTCCCCTTGGAGTGGAAAGGATGTTTCTTTGGGATGTCATTAGGGTGTTACCTTCTGTCAAACATGTAAACAAGATGGTTCCCTCGCAAGTAATATCTGAGGCACATGATTTTGCATCTGTTGTGGCCTTTGCCCCAGCAGATCTTGATTCTTTAATTCAGACGACAGAGTCCTTGTGAATTTATGGCTAAGACACTGAATCACTTACCTATTTCAGTGGAAAAACAGCCTCCTTAGCTACGTGCCTGAGGCAGTAGCTCATGTTGCCAAAGGTGACTCTTTTTTGAAACAGATAGGGGAATATTCATTATTTTTTTTCCTAGTGTCTTTGTCACAGGATCAAAACAAGGGGAAGGGCATCGTAAACAAATCTCTGTAGTTCTTAAAGCCGTAGCATATGCAACCTTGAACTTAAAAGTGAAGTCATTGGATCTTTCTGTGTCTGGTAACAAGATTTTTTTCTAAGCGTATATACAATTAAGACACAGATTATCTCAAGGCGCTTAATTTCATATGTGCTTTTCATCTGTTGCTCTTGGCCCAGATTTGAATTTTAGGGCTACAATAGTATAAGATTTGTTTTACTGAATTGAAAATGATGGCACAAATACCGCAATAAATGGGGTTTGCTGTTTCAAAAAGTTATAGTTTGTGACTTTCAGAAGTGCATGCCTCATGTAAGGCTCTTAAATGGTATTTCAGAACCAGTCATACTTAACAGGTGTGTGAACACAACCAGAAGGTGTGATTATCAGTCTTTGTTAGATGGTAATTATTTGGAACCATTAGATTCTGGCTATTTGAACAATAAGTTCCTTTTCTTCAGCTGGCTTTTTCATATTGGAATTAAAAGTACTGGTTTTCTAGAAGCCTTATCAGAAATATGATTGTTAATTTTTTACTTTTTTTTTTTTAAAGGTGATGATGATGAGATTCCACAGGAGTTGCTACTGGGAAAACATCAGCTTAGTGAGTTGGGCAGTGAATCTGCAAAAATCAAAGCTATGGGCATTATGGACAAGGTACCTCTTCATAATCTAACTTTTTTTGGGACATAAAATATTGATTCACATACAAAAACTTACTTCCCCTTTAATAATATTCCACCCTCTTCAAGGGTGCACAGACTGGAGGAACAGCTGGACTTCTCCCTTAGCTGAAGTCCTTAGGAAACTACAACATCTGAACTGTTACTCTTTCTGAAGCTGAGACATTTTTATTGAAAGGTCCTCCTCTGTGTCAGTGTTGACTATATGCCAGTATGTAATACATGTGCCTGAACAGTAAAATCTAAAATTATTATCCTGCTTTCACAAAAACACTTCAACCTATAGGCTTTTCTCCTTACACCTGTATTTGAACAGCCACAGTAAATCAAAACCTGCTGGCAAATTAAAAACCTCCACCTTTCCTGATATATGCCATCAGTGCAATGTAGATATATGGTGTCTGGCCAGAAACACAGAGTTGCGTTCATCCTTCATCTCTCAAAAAATCCTTTGTTTTTAATCCTTTTTTTTTTAAATTTAACATGCCAGGTGATAATAAGATTAATTTTCTGTAGACTATATACTATGCTTTCTTTCCATACTTTTCCCCAGTCAGTTAGAGGAACTTTTGTTGGTGCAAACTTGTTGATGTCACACCTCTAGAAACATTGCTCTTGATTTCCTTTTGTCTTCCCGGAGCTCTTGGCTTTGGGCGGTCTTATGTTAAACTCTTTGCCTGCTCTTGGCCACTCATATTTATGAAGTGTCTGTGAAACCACATACTATGATAGTTACTCTGGACTATCCCAAACTTCTTTAATCCAAACTTTAGATAGTCTTCCTGATTTTTCTTAAATCTCCCTGCCTTCCTTTGTAGTATGTGGGTGGTATGATTGTTTCTCTTTTCTGATAGTTCTCACCCTTAACCTCTGTTCCATGTTTTTCATGCATACACGCACACATACATTTCTACATTAAATCAGAGTTATGTTGCTTTCAGTGGTGAATGGTATCTAGATGAGAGAAACTGTCTCTCCTCAAGTTTAATATATTCCACAATTTAATCAGAATTCTACAGAAGATTATTAAGTGAGTTCAGTTTACTTTTTTCAACATGCTACATCTTTGGATTTAACACTTACATGAAGAATACATTTCCCTTTTATTATGTTTCAAGTATCAGAGAATTTATTTCTGCTTGTTTGTGCAGTTTGGATTTTCTCCTAATAAAGTTCTATATGGTCAGTTACAATTTGTAGATCATACTTGGATTTGGTAAATTTCTATTTCTAGAAACAAAAATTTATAAATACACAACATTAATGACAGGCAATTTAAAGATCTGTTTCTGTGGATTTTGCTGGTTGAAAATGTGTTTAATTGCAATCCTAGAATATATTTTACCTGTTCTCATTATCATATCTGCATTCTCATACCAAATTGTCCACAATTTAAGTGATTCAGATTGTACAAGCTCTGTCCTTCATTCTTCAATGTTCTTTTCAGTATTTTGGGATAATTTATGTTCCTGCAGTTGCTTGACATGTTTTTTTACTTGTTTTAGCTGTCAACAGAGAAAACAGTAAAAGTCCTGAATATTTTGGAGAAGAATATTCAAGATGGATCAAAGCTTTCTACTTTACTTAACCATGTGAGTTTGAAATTTCATAATTTCACAACATTGTACAGAATAGTTTTCTTCACTTGAGTCCTGTTTAGTGATAGGTTCAAATACTGTTATGTGTGTGAAAAGGATTTCTGATACACCGTGTGTGATTGAGATTGCCAAATTTTAATATTTGAAGCAAAATTCAATTATTTATATTTTTTCAGTACAAACCATGTTTTACTATAGTAGTGATAACTAACAGGTGTATTGGGAGCAACAGTATTTTTTCTGTTTTATTTTAGATATTATAGTTTCATCCTGAAATATTCATGGTAATACTTCTGTAATTTGCATTGCTGGACATTTCTTTGCTACATGTCCATAAAACATCCCTTACAAAATGGAAGAAATACTGCAGTTTTCACATGGAGTGTATCTTTCTCCTGAGCGTTAAGGAGGAAGTTTAAGATTTAAGTGTTCTTACACTGCAAAGTGGCAATTGTCAATGTAAATAAAATTAAGAGGAAGTTTAATATTTTAGGGTGCGGGGGTTTACTCAAAGATTTTGAGGTTTTATGAGGTTGAGGTCCCATATTTCACATTTCCTCTATTTATTTATACACTTTATATTCAAAACAATATTCTAGCAAGATTAGAACTGAGTTTTATAGAAAAAACCTCCTCATCTGTGGAAATGAGAGAGTAATTGTTTGTATGAGAAAGGAACAATTTGAACTTGCAAATGAAAACCAGAGACTCATTATTTGTACCTAAATACTTTCATCTAGATAGTTTGTACGGGCTGCAAAGTTTCAGTATATGGTTCTGGACATCTTTGGCAATACAAAAAATGCATGAAAAGAAAGTACTAGTTTACCTGGTCTGTTGCACTGTGATGAAATCCGTATGCTAATGATTTTAAAGTGATATTCTTCTTTTAGTTTTTTGAAGTAAAACTCAAAATTATTAAGTAGTTGATGAAATTGTCCAGTGATTGAAATTCAGGGACAAACTTGGATTTAAAAAAAAAAGTAACAGCCTTTAGCCAAACAAGTTTTACATTTTTCTTAAAACTATTAAAAATTATTCAAGTCCTTGTGGTAAAGAAAGCCTCTGCCAAGGGGTAAGCTTGCTACTTTTACAGTGCAATGAAGATACCTTACCTCCATATCAGTATATTTTTCAGAGGCAGAGGATGCTTTAATATTCTTTTCATTCCCAAGGTCAATATGGGGAAACTTTTCTTTCCTTAAGGTCTCATTTCTGTAAGTAGCAAATTCCTTAAAGCCATTATATCTGAGGAATTTTCAAGGACCTCCTGATTTGCAGATTTTTGTTGATTTTATGATTAAGTATATCATATATATAATGCAGTGCTCTACTGGTTTAAATTCTCTTACTCCAAAGGCAAAAAGTTGTTATAGTTTCACCGACCTCTAAATTTTACAAGGAAATCCAACAATGTTGAACTGTGGTCATACAGATAGTAAAGACCCCTTTTCTCTGGAGACTTCGTCTGTTCCAGAGAAGCTGTGAGAAATTCTACGTAGCTTTGCTACTGTAGTGTATTACAATATTTAAGTAGTGCTGGATGGCCATAATTAACTTCATACATGTTTGTTTTAGTACCTCATGCAAACACAGTAATACAGAGTCTTGGTAGCCTGTGGTAATCTAAATGGACATATTTGATAAGATCTGTTTTAAACCCAAGATGGGTTGGTCTTCGAAGCAGAGAAAGTTATGTACTTACGGATTTCATGTGACTTGCAAGAGTCTTTTTGTGTAAGAATTCCCTCTAGTGGCAGAAATTAGATGGATCAAAGCAGCAGCTGGTGCCACTGAAGAAAACACCAATGAAGGAATTAGATTTTGGTTAATGTACATCGGTCTTAAATAGAATGTGTAGCAGTCTTCCCTCATAGTGCCTCCAGATGAGACGCAGAAAACTTCTTTGTGTTCTAGGAGAAGAATACAGAATACAGGACTCTGAAGACCTGTAGCTTAGGGAGGCGCTACAAATATGTTGCTAGCAAAACAAATACTACTTGATTTTTAAAACAAATTATTTTAGTACCAAAGGGGAAATACAGTATTTCATGTATGAGTGTATGTAAGCATATTAAGGTGATACTATTTTCTTTTACTTGGTGAGAACAAAAATTTGACTTCTTGTTCATACTCTCCTGTGTTTCTTGCTTGTTGCAGAATAATGACACTGAAGATGAGGAAAGATTATGGAGAGATCTGATTATGGAAAGAGTGACAAAATCTGCTGATGCTTGTCTTACTGCTATCAATATTATGACATCACCAAATATGCCTAAAGCTGTATATATTGAGGATGTAATAGAAAGAGTTATTCAGTACACAAAATTTCATTTGCAGAACACTCTCTATCCTCAATATGATCCTGTGTATAGAGTGGATCCTCATGGTGGTTAGTATGCTAAGATATTTTTCCATATTAAAAGCTGTAAAAATTTCATCTACTGTATGATGATGTAAATGATATAACTTTCTGGAATAAGATTTTTATATGCAACTTTATACAGCATCCTGAATTAATGCTTTGTGTTAGTTTTGAGGATGATGAGAGTAAAAAAACAATTAAATGTGTCATCTGAAGAACTTAGTCATATAGCACCTTGGTTTACTGCAGTAATGTCAATGTAACCAAAGTATTTAGACTAAAGTGTTTAGAAGTTTGAAGTTCAACTTTTGTATATAGCCATTATATGTAGGAATAAGTAATTTCATAGTTATAATCTCCATGTATATCGTGATTTGTTTCAGGGAAAACTATTTAGCTTCTAGCCTTTTTTTTTTTCAGGTACATACCTACAGTTGCATAACTCAAATTTCAAGAACCTTTCTAAAAATCTCTGTTCCAGAATTTAGAGTAATTATGAAAAATAGTTATCATGTGAAATTCTTGCTTTCCAGATGATGCTGCTGGGTAGTTTTTCTAAATTACTTTTACAAAGATGTAGTCATGCAGTTGTTTTGGGGCACTTTTTGAGGAAAATCATCTTTCTAGTATTTATTTGAAACATTGAAAACATTAATGAATATATATTTTATTTTCTAGGTGGTGTTTTAAGTTCAAAAGCAAAACGTGCCAAGTGTTCGACCCACAAACAAAGAGTTATAGTGATGTTATATAACAAAGTTTGTGACATTGTCAGCAGTTTGTCAGAGTTGCTAGAGATACAGCTTCTCACTGACACAACTATTCTTCAGGTGGGTTTTTCAGAATTCCTGTCCAAAGATATAAGCTTTGCTTTTCCTAGAATGAATGTAAAGTATGATTGTCTCAGTGCCATGAAGTTTGTCATCAGTACAAGCGTTTGAATTCTTAACATCAGAGTGTCTAGTTTGTTTTGTAGTATGTCACCTGCATCTTCTCTTGTATGCTTAAGAGAAGTTTAACCTGATTGTATTCAAGTATAGAGTAATAGAATCACTTATATTGGAAAAGGTCCTTAAGAACATCAAGTCTAAACTGCCAAGTACGTAACTAAACGATGTCCTTAAACATCTCATCTGTGCATCTTTCTAATACCTACGGGGGATATTGGCTCAACCACTTCCCTGGGCAGCCTGTTCCCATCCTTCACAACCCTTTCCATGAACAAATGTTTCTGAAAATCCAGTCTAAATCATCCCTGGCACAGCTTGTGGCCCATTTCCTTTGTCTTGTCACTTGTTAGCTGGGAGAAGAGACCAACCTCTCTTGGCTACACCTTCCTTCCTTACTTTCAGGGAGCTGTAGAGAGCAATAAGGTCCACCCTGAGACCCCAGACTAAGCACCCTGATACCCCCTCAGCCACTTCTCATAAGACCTGTGCCCTAATTTAATAACTTTATTTGGAAATAATATGAAATAATTGTTGAATGCCTTACGTGCTGTATGAATAACCAACTTGAGAAACTGCATAAATACCAATTTGTTAGTCAGATATACTTAAAATAACTTCTTTCCATTGATAGGTGTCATCAATGGGAATAACACCTTTCTTTGTGGAAAATGTCAGTGAATTACAGTTATGTGCCATCAAATTAGTGACTGCAGTAAGTACTTTTTAATTTGTGTGTTCATGTGCCTGTACTTCTGAGATTTCTTAGGACATTTACATAGGCTGTATTTTCTCTCTGGTAGAGAATTGAAGTGTAGAATTAATGTTATTCCTGCATAGTTTTACAGTTTGATATAATATAGAAACAGTATTTTATCTCCCTGAGCTTCCCCTATTTGCAGAGTACTCTCTAGAAAGAAATTGCCTACTTAAGCAAGAAGTTTCTTAATTTTGGTTGTCATTTGAAGTGTAAACACAAACTCCTTCCTCTTACCTGTCCTTTTTTTAATCTGAAGAAAAACTTTTTTTTTAAAATCTTAAATCTTAGCTATGTGGTTTTCCTTATTTCCTCTGTTAAAATTGGAACTTACGCAATAAGGCGTAGAACTAGTAGGGTATTTTTATATAACAGAATAAATTCTTCTCCTCAGAAGAAGTGACTATTTGAAAAAATCACAGGACACGTAAAATATTATCTCAGGAAAAATGTAGTCAAACACAGATGTCCTTGTTCAAGTGGGAGCTTTCCATCTTTGTAAGAATTATATATCAGTGTTCTGCCCAAACGAAACGGGAGGCAAAATCAACAGTTCTGACCCTGTCAATTGAAAGAACATGTCATGTCAGGCAAACATTAAAGCTGGGCATATGAAGTAAAACTGTTTTCTCAAATGTACGCTACAACCTATGTTTGTTCATGTAATTTTTGTTGCCATGGTGTTTTTTCTCTGTATTGAGAGAGAGAAATACCAAGTCCAAAACCTTAGTATTATGCTGTTTGACTTTCCTGTATAGTCTATTATACCAACCAGTTTTTTTTTTAAATAGAAGGTATTTTCAAGACCTATTGCACATTTATGTTATATAAAGATATTTTTTAAATCTATATCTGGAAAAGTTCTTATGTATTTTAGAAAAGATTGAAAAAGCAATACATTAAAAATAAGGTGAATTATAATTTATTAAAATGTCTTGTGAAGTGTATGTTGTCATATATAATTATTTACAATGTATTTCAAAAGTTATATTTTATGTAAGAGTAAGTCATTGTGTGCTAATTCTGTAACTATTAAATAGGTGTTCTCCCGGTATGAAAAACACAGACAGCTAATACTAGAAGAAATTTTCACTTCCCTTGCAAGACTACCAACTAGCAAGAGGAGTTTGAGAAACTTCAGGTAACTTCTGACATAAATTAATAATTTGTAGGCTATAGCATTTGCAGTCTTGTAGATGTAGGATTTTAGGCTTCACTGATAACTACATTAAAAATGTGTCTCCACAAGCTGCGCTTCTTGCAGGTTGAGATGTCAAAACCAATTGTTTGACAGATGTCTTGTAATAGTCATTGGGTTTTATACTATCACATTAGTGCCTGCTTAAAAAATAGTTGAATACTATTTTTCTCACTAAGAATGTGAATGGGTGTAATGTTAGTGCGCATTGAAAATTATTTTTTGTTAGTCAATTCTTTAATTCTGTTTGTATGGAGTTACATAATTTCTTAGTTGCAAAAACTTTGTAGGAAAATTCTGGCTGAATTTCCTTACGGACACACTCAGAGCACTCTTTTCAGGAAAAGAATAATTTTCATATCCACATCTTCAGGGTTTACCACCTTTTCATTTTGTTAAGGGTAGCAATAGGTGGTATTGATGCATGTATGGGCAGTAAACTCATATATTCTTAGGTTATATCAGGGAGAAACTTAATCTTCTTACCAATTTAAGAGAGTTGCCTGCTGAAGTTTGTAGTCTGCTATGCTGCAGATTATCGTAAGTGTAGTTCTTGTAAAACTCAGTCTAGGTCATGGTCATTTATTTTCAATTGTTTGAAAGTCCTGCGCATTTCACATACATTAAATACTATAGAAATAAATTATTATGCCAACAGTTCGGTGTGTTTTGTTGTGTTGTTTTGAAGAGGACATGGTATTATACGTAATAAGCTTATTATTAAGTATTTTAGCAGGTAAGTGTTCGTTTTATTAAATACTTCTGTGGCTTTTTCAGCCAGTGAACTTCACAGATTCTCTGATTCCCAGCTCTATGTTATTTCAGTTCAGCTCTTCTGTGCAAGAGCAATACTTACTGGTTTTGTTAGACCAAATGTTACACCACATAAAAAGAAGCAAATTACTAGATAAATGTCTAGAATGTAGACTTGTAGCTGTGATTATAATTTTTGAAAGATACTACGTAGTAACAAAAATTTTTGCTGTGTTTTGTCTTTTTTGTTTGCTTTTAGTGTTAATACTGTCTTTTCTTACTAACAGGTTAAACAGCAGTGACACTGATGGAGAGCCTATGTACATTCAGATGGTAACAGCACTAGTTCTGCAACTTATTCAGTGTGTGGTGCACTTACCATCAGCAGAAAAGGATTCTAACTCAGAGGAGGAGTCAAACAAGAAAGTAAGATGTTTTAAAAAGCCTTTTTTATGTGTGTGTGCAGAAATTACCTATGTGCACTCATAGGTATAATATATTATTACAGTACGCTAGTAATTAAACATTGTAATTTTGTGTCTGCTGTAATTTTTTGATGCATGAGAAATGCTGAACTGGAAATCATAGGTCTATGCTAAAATAATAGACAAATGTATCTGCTTGTTTTTAGGTGGATCAAGATGTGCTTATGACTAACTCATATGAAACAGCCATGAGAACAGCACAAAACTTCCTTTCTATTTTCCTTAAGAAGTAAGTACTGTTGCATTCTTTAGTGTATTGATAAAACCAACTCCAAATGAAGCCAGTAATACTGTAAGACAAGCCTGACCACTGAACAGTGATAAATATCTATTCATAAAGTTATTTATAATAATATACTTTATAGATGCTTAAGAGAGCTTCTTGCTGAGACAAAAATGTTTCTGGAAGAGAAATTCTGTGTTCTTCATATATTTAAGAATCCATTTCACAGTTCATGTAGGATTCCTTTTTTAAGGGTCTCTTAATTATATGAAGCCTGGAAATGAAGGCTGAACAAAAATTTAAGTAGTAAAGCCATGTTGATTCAGTCATCAGATTAAAAAAACCTAAAAATTACTTTAATTAACTAAAGTTAGCAATGTCAATAGCTCAAAAAGGAATAAAAAAATATACCTGAATAACCATGGGATGTCAAGGAATAAGTCTTCAGGTTTTTATTGTATTAATTTCTACACTTTAAGCTGAAAAGCTGTTTAGTAAGCCATTTACCAATTGCATGCTTCTGATGTTAAACTTAGAGATGACACATAGAAGTCAAAAAGTATCGGGTATGTTAACTTTTGAGAGGTTGGTTTGGTTTGGTTTGGTTTGGTTTGGTTTGTTGGTTGTTTCTTTTCAACATTGAGATTATAACCTTTGTGAAGCATAATACCAAGATATCTTATCACTGTCAGAAAAATGAAACTAAACTTAAAGAATATAAACAGATCAACCCTACTCTAGCTTCAGTTTTATAAGTCTGCCTACTTTGTCTATCCAAGTTAATGCACACTTTAATGCAAAGCTAAAAATAAAAAAATCTTAGCAACAAAATTCTGCTGTCATGGATTAGCTGCATAATTTCCAGTGCAACTTGGAGTGATAACTGTTTAAGCTATTTCTCTGTAAGTTAACCAGTTTTCTGCTACTGTTTCAGATTTTTTTTCTTAGAATTGCATGAAACTGTTTTTTTTTAATTAAACATAGGATTACTTCTGTTTACATCAGAAGAAAACCTTCTTCTGATGTTAAATTTGCTTACAAAAACCATTTTCTTTTTAATAGGTGTGGCAGTAAACAAGGAGAAGAAGATTACAGGCCTCTGTTTGAGAACTTTATTCAGGATCTTCTTTCGACAGTCAATAAACCAGAATGGCCAGCTGCAGAGTTGCTACTTAGCTTATTGGGAAGGCTATTGGTAAGGGATCCTTGTTTTTAACTATATTAATTAATTTCTTATTACAATGAAGACTTGTTTATTTCAGCTGAAACTACTGTAGGAATGCTTTCTGATTGTTGACACACATGACATGCATCATGTAAGGATTTTGTAAGCATGTATCACTACTATGTAATACAAATAAAATTTTGGTTAGAAGATCATTCGTATGGAACTTGTTAAAAATTGTATGTGTAGTTTTTCATGGAAGTCCAGTTCCACTATTTGGTTACATTTTCAACATAAGAAAGTGTCCTTGCATAGCATCTAGTAAATGCATATATTTATTTGTAGTAAAGTCAGCCTGATAGCTGTAATTTTACATGTTAAATATCCTCTCTGGACTATTCCCTTAGTACAGAGCCAGAAAACAACTTAGTGGTCTGGATTTTTACAACTACAGCAAATACTTACGACATTTTACAGAATGGGAATGTTTTTGTTTCTGTGTTTCTTGATTGTTGCTCTTCAGTATTAAAATATAATTAACACAGAAATTTGAGCTGCTTCTTGAAAAAATATTGTATGGTACTGTGCTTGGTAAAATGAAACTTTATTTGTGTGAATAATGAGAAGGTAGCATTCTGGTGCTTAAGACCTCTGCTGTTGAAGGTCTGCTGTGCTAGTTGTCCAGTTTGTTTAGTGAAAATATGTATTTTAAAAACTTTAACAGATGTATTTATAGAGAGAGAGACCCAATAAAGAAAGAAGCATTAATATAAACTAAGTAATGTATGTGTGGTGTAATAGTAAATTACATAATTTTATGGAGTATGGAAGTTAGGTGAAAATTTCAATAAGGTAAAGCAGTCTTTTGTGAGAAGAATCTCAGTGGCATAAATAAATATTTATTTTTAAATGTCTGTTCTACTTTTCTTAGGTTCACCAGTTCAGTAACAAATCTACAGAAATGGCATTAAGAGTTGCATCACTTGACTATCTTGGAACTGTAGCAGCAAGACTGAGGAAAGATGCAGTCACTAGCAAAATGGATCAAGGATCTATAGCCAGAATTCTCAAACAGGTGTGTGAGGCACCCCAGGCAGCTGAATGGACATCTCTCCAGTCAGATACTTGAAATTTTTAAATTTATTTGAAAAATTTACATTATGGAGAATCAGTCTTTGTTCTTTGTTCAGGTTTCTGAATCAAATATACACAGTTTATAAGTATCACATTTGTTAGCTCATGTATTCCTTGCACCATTTATGTAGGCATCCTATGAATTAATTAGTTACAGTGGTTAAGCCAGTTTTCTTGTGACAATACAGAGGAAATAAATGGAGCAACAGTTGGATTCTATCTTAAGAGGCCTTAAAAGTAAATATGAACCTGCATTTGCTATTGCAACGTGGTAACTGAGCTTCTGGTGCTCAAATACAGGCTTTAGAGAATTAATCTATTAGTCATGTAAGGTTAGTTTTTATGTGGTGTAATTTGAGTGTTTGGGGGGGTTTTGGTTTTTTTAACTGAACTTGCGTATGTGTTCGTAGTGGGTGGACGCTGAGCAGATCCCAAGCCCCCACCAAAGGCACTCTCTGACTCCCCTCTGCAGCAGGACAGAGGAGAGGAAATTTAACAAAGGGCTCCTGAGTTGAGATAAAGACCAGGAGAGATCACTCATCAAACACCATCAAGGGCAAAACAGGCTCAACTTAGAGATATGAAGTGATTGTTTTACTAGCAAAATCAGAGCAGGATAATGAGAAGTAAAATAAGCCCTTAAAAATGCCTTTGCCCACCCCTCCCTCCTGCCCCAGCAGTGCAAAGAGACAGGGAATGGGGGTTGTGGTCAGTTCATCACCCATGGCTTCTCTCACTGCTCACAGAGAGGAGTCGTTCCCCCACTGCACCGTGGGATCCCTCCCATGGGAGACAGTTCTCCATGAACTTCTCCAACGTGAGTCCATCCCATGGGCAACAGTCCCCCTCCAGCTGCTGCAGCCTGGGTCACTCTTCCAGGGGTGCAGTCCTTTAAGGACAGGCTGCTCTAGCATGGGAGCAGGGACCCTCTTCCCACAGGTTTCCCCCAGGTTTCCCACAGGCTCAGAGACTCCTCTCAAGCATCCAGCTGCTCTGCTGTGGGGTCCTCCAGGGGCTGCAGGTGGATCTCTGCATCCCTGTGGACCTCCCTGGGTTGCAGGGTCACATCTGCCTCACCATGGGCTGCACCAGGGACTGCAGAGGAATCCCACCTCCAGTGCCTGGAGCAGCTCCTCCTTCTCCTCCTTCCCTGACCTTGATGTCTGCAGAGTTGTTTCTTTTGCATGTTCTCAGCCCACTCTTCTCTGGCCACAATTTTTTTCTTCTGAAATCTGCTATGACAGTATCACAGAGGCATTACCACTATTTCTAATTGGCCCAGCCTTGGCCAGCAGCAGGTCTGTCTTTGGAGCCACCAGGGATTGCCTCTGCTGGACATGGAAGAACCTTCTGGCAGCTTCTCACAGAAGCTGCCCATGTAGCACCTCCCACTACCAAAACCAGGCCATGCAGCCTCTCATTCAAGAATGCATATTTGGATTTCTGCTAATGTTACTGAAAATCTGCAGGGGTGGCAACACATGCTAAAGCAGTGTATGCATTTTGGCTCTATGCAGTACATATTGTGAGAAAATCTCATGTCCCATGCGCCCTTTTAAAAACAGGGACTTGCATTTTTCTTCTGGACACTATACATTTCTTTCTGAACTAACTGTTCTCATGATTTCCCTTTCACTTCCCTGAAAAGATTACAGACATATTATGTGTACTTTATAATGACCATTAGATTTATTTTGACGGAAAAGCTCCTGTACTTTACAGACATCCGGTTTAAAGAATAAAAGTCATCTACTGCTTTATGATGCTGATTCTTCCCTTAATTTTTTTTATTATTCTACAGCATACAGTGTCAAATTTTATGTCCATAACTTAATATAATTTATACTTCTATATGCTAAGGAATTATAATTCTCCACTGTTGACAGTGATTCTGACAATTTTACATTATGTTTAGTGAGGAAGAATTTCGGAAGAATCCTTCTGTCTTTTCTTATCCCTAGAAGTTGCAATAATATTGAAAAATATTCTAGAAAGATGTATACCTGAGCAGTGACCTGAATTTTTCTGTTTGGTTTCGGGTTTTTACAGGATCAGGTCGTTGCTAGGCATTGGCATCTGCAGCAAATAAAATTGCTGTGGGCAATTGAGTGCCAAAAACATTTTTTTCAGTTTCTCAGGAAGCTTAACATCAGTGATGGTAGACAATACCATCCATGCATTGTGGAAGGTGGGTACTATGCAGTACCAGCAATCAGGGTAGACTGTTGTAAATTTGTAAGAGAAGAACAATATGTTCATGAGAGCTCACCTTCACTTTCCTGTTCAAATGGTAAGAAAATAAGAAGATCCATTGGTAGCTGTTGTGATCAGAAAATTAAATTATTATTTCCATTCAGAAATTAACTCACACCTCTACAGATTTTTCTTTCCTGCTAAAGGAAATACTTAGACTCTGTTGAATATTTTCTTCTACACCCTGGTATCATTACCATGATATTTGTCAATGATTAATAAATGTATAAATAATCTCCACTGTGGTTTGGACCCATAGAATTAGTTTTAGGGGGAAATCTGTTCTGTTTTGACATTTTTGAACAATATCTTTTTTTTTAGAAGTAGATTGTTTAGTTTATTTGAACACCTGTGTATGCTCTTTTTAGTTTATCTCTTGACACATCTATGCTCTGGGTTTTTTAATTGTGCCTTTCTCCCCTTGCTGATGTTTGCAAGCTGTATTATATGGTGCATTTGTGTCAAGATTCTCAGTTAGTGCTGTTAATACAGAACTTGAGATGGTTATAAGAAGTTACATAGCTGAAGAAGGAATTTTTTTTGAAGAATTTTAAGTCAAAAATTATTTTTCTACTTTCATTTTGATTATTGAATGTAATTTGTTATAGGCTTCACACTTTCTCTTTGTTCTGGGTTTTTTATTTGTTTGCAAAGTAGTTAGACAGTTAAGCATCAAGCATCCCTTGTACTAAGGCAGTTTTCCACAGAATTTCAAATTTGTGCAAGGCCAGAATTTCTGCTCACAATTTACACATACATCAGAATGTTAAAATATACATATGTAAACCTAATCAGTATTATGTGTTTTGAACTCCTGAAGTCTTTCATTTTGGGGTAAAACAGTAACATCTTTTTCTGCTGTAACATCAGCAACTGCAAGGATCTGCATGTTTCAGTATAATATTGAGGAAATAAAGGTGGTTTATGGGTTTCACCCTTTTTTCTTCCTCTGTCACAGAGGGTTCTCACACAAGATCATTGAATGAAAACGAACCAAATCAGTCAGTCTGTTTTAAAACCAGGCTTATTCTGCTCTTAGTATTTTTTGACTTTATAACTAATTGGTTAAAAACTTATTAATGCTCTACAATTATGAAAACAACTGACTTTAGTGTATTTTATATGTGGACATGCAGATTTTCAGATGGTAATTACGACTGTGCAGTATTCTTGTTTGTAACTATCTTTCTACTTCTGACAGGTTTCAGGAGGAGATGATGAAATTCAACAGCTTCAAAAGGCTTTACTAGATTATCTGGATGAGAACACAGAAATTGATGCATCACTAGTGGTAAATTTCAGCTTTCTGTCATCAGAAATGTATAAAAATAATTTCAGTAATGTACTGAAAAAATAATTTTAGATTATACATACTAGTGCTTCAATTAAATTGTCACTAACATATACTGTTGATTGCATTTTCCAGATTAATGTTGATGTATTAGATTCCCTAAATCTCATTATAAATCTGTTAATTTTCTTTTTCTGTATTTGTTGGTTTTGTTTTCTGTGCATCCTGCTCTATTTCTCCAGTTTTCTCGCAAGTTTTATGTAGCTCAGTGGTTCCGTGATACAACTATGGAGACAGAAAAAGCAATTAAATCTCAGAAGGATGAGGATTCATCTGAAGGAACCCATCATGCAAAAGATGTTGAGACTACAGGACAGATCATGCATAGAGCAGAAAGTCGCAAAAAGTTTCTTCGCAGCATCATTAAAACTGCTCCATCTCAGTTCAGTACATTAAAGTATGTTGCAGTACTGCTTACTTCTTTATTAGCCATGCATTTGATGGTTTAAATAATTTTTTTATGAACATGTCCTGATTAACATGTGGAATTTGTTTCAGGATGAATTCTGATACTGTGGACTATGAAGATGCATGTTTGATTGTTCGCTACTTGGCCTCTATGAGGCCGTTTGCCCAGAGCTTCGATATTTATTTGACACAGGTAAACTGTGCTGGAAGTCTTTGTATAGTGAAACACAGTTGGATTCTGATTGCAAACACTTTCACAGCAATGTGCCCTATCTGTCCATTGTTGAGCAGAGGTATTTACAGGCCATGGTAACACCATGTGCTTTCATATTCTGATTGATGGCAAAAGTGATTAGGTTTCTTTTTCTTGCATGCACTTTGAATGTTATAGTGTGCACACATTATTTTATATATTTATGTATGACTATGGCAAAATCATTATATGCACACAGTTAGAGGATCATTACAAAGTGTTGAAATAATTTTCACAGCTTCTGTAAGATGCTCCTTTGGTAAGATTAACTCATGAAATGAAACTTAATTTGATTTGAAAGTAAAAGTCAGATTGGCCACTTGTTTGCAGTGCATGTTGCTATCACTTTGGAAGCTGCTGTTTGACCAGTGTAATTCCTTCCTTTTTCTGGGAGAAGGACACTAACATTTTGGCACAGTGACTTGTTTGAAATTCAGTACCAGTTCAGGTTGCACTACTTAAATTGATCTGCATGCAGAGCCATTCTTATAGTGCGTATATCCAACCTGTTGAGCGAACCATGGTGAAAGCCACAGCTGAATGACAAAAGTAGAATTTAAAGTTAAGGGCCTTACAATCCATCTTAAACAAGCAGCAATCGTAATAAATATCCATGTTCAGTTTCCAGTGTTATGAAACATCACTTACATCCACCATTTTATTCTCTGAAAAGATAAACTCAGTTTTTTATTATTATTATTTTAGTAATATTACTTGTATGTCATTCTGCTTCATTTTTTGGACCTAATTATTATTTGTTACCTTCCCAAAACAACTGAATCTTTGTTTTTGTGCTTTTCTAGATTCTGCGTGTACTTGGTGAAAATGCAATTGCTGTTCGAACAAAAGCCATGAAGTGTCTGTCTGAGGTTGTTGCTGTAGACCCCAGTATTCTAGCCAGGGTAAAAAGGAAATATCTACCATTCACATATGTTCTTCTGTCATCCTTAATAATCCATTCTTCTGTCATCCTTAATCCTTTCTTATTCTCAATCTTTGTTTCATTTGTTCTTTTTAGCTGGATATGCAACGAGGAGTTCATGGGCGGCTGATGGATAACTCCACTAGTGTACGAGAAGCAGCTGTGGAGCTGCTTGGCCGATTTGTGCTCTGTCGTCCTCAGCTTGCTGAGCAGTATTATGATATGCTGATTGAAAGAATATTGGTATGGTGACTTTGGTATTTATGATTACATAAGTGGCATTGGAAAATTCGCTTTTAACTGAGCATGTTTAAAAGATTGGAATTGTTTGAATGGTGAGCCATCATTCTTTTAAGAGCAACCTGGTAAAATGCACCACTTGCTTCTGGGGAGGCTTTATTATGTTGAAAGCTAAACTTCTGCAGAAAGTTGTACTGCATCAGGACCAGGGTTATATTCCTTTTGATTCCATTTGTAATGCTCAGATCAGCTGTGTCATGGTTTAAGCCCAGATGTCAGTTAGGCACACACTGTGCAGCTACTCGCTCAACCCCCACCTCTCTTACCCCCATCCTGATGGAATGGGTAGGAGGATCACAGTAAAACTTGCATGTTGAGATAAGAACATATAATAATTGAAAATAAAGTAAAATACAACAATAATGATACATAATGATAATGAAACAAACCTTTGATGCACAAAGCAATTGCTCACCATCTGCTGACCCATGCCAGAGCCCCGTTCCCAAACCTAGGTTGGCTGTGCTTCCGGGTAACTTCCCCCAGTTATATACTGGGCATGACATTCTATGGTGTGGAATATCCCTTTGGCCAGTTCGGGTCACCTGTCCTCCTATGCTTCCTCCCAGTTTCTTTTGCCTACCTCCTCATTGGCAGAGCATGAGACAAGGAGGGAAAAAAATGCATCCTTGACTTAGGACTTAGCCAAAACCAAAACACTGGTGTGTTATGAACGCCATTCTCATTCTGAATCCAAAACACAGCACTGTAACACCTACTGAGAAGGAAATTAACTCTGCCCTAGCTGTAACCAGGACAAGGTGAAATAAAGAATTTTGCTACATCTCTGAAGTCTGAAATATGGATCATTGAGGACAGCTTTTCCATGCTATTTTTAGTGTTTCGAAAGACATTAGAGTTTTTGTAGTAAAAAATGGGGTTTTTGTCCAGGTGTTCAACATTAATTTACATATAGAATAACATTAGCTTGTAGCATCCATGTCAGATTTTAGTCACGTATATCATTTGCTATAGTTATGTTATAAAACAAGTTTGTGAAGGCTTTTGAAGGTAAGTAGGTCATGTGCATACAAGACTGCATAAAGCAGTTAAACCTGACATTCAAATTCAACAGATTTTGGATAAGGTGATATGAAGTGAAGCTCCTCATGTATCTCCTTAGATGAAGCCTAGTAAAATGGAAAGGACTGCTTGCATATATGTTATCCATAAGCTTTATCCAAAGGCTTAAAGTATTACCATCCAAATCTATTAGGAATCTTGTGTGTTCCAGTAAAGTAGCTAAAGCATCCATCACATCTGTCTTGTGAGCTCTTGAGTTAAGAAGTGAATTATACATTTGCAACGTCATGAGCTCTCAGATGGGAGGGTATAGATGGAGGAAGTGTTCCAGCATTCTGGGAACTCAGCCAGAACCTTTAGAACAAGTTATGCTGAGCTTTTGTATAAGTGCATTCCAGAAGATTTTAGTTGCCTTTTCTAAATAAATTTTGAAAGTCAGATTGAGTGATCTTCAAATATTATTTCATATAGAACATAAATTAATGTTTCTGATTTGTTTTCAAGAGTGTAATTCTTTTCTCTTCACAGGATACTGGTATCAGTGTCAGAAAAAGAGTCATAAAGATACTTAGGGATATCTGCATTGAACAACCAACCTTTCCCAAAATTACAGAAATGTGTGTGAAAATGATTCGGAGAGTCAATGATGAAGAAGGCATTAAGGTAGAATGAAACATATCCTTCCGAATTTTATTTATTGTTATTTTACTGTTTCCATATTTTGACAAAATCAAAGAAGTATTGCATTTCTCCTTTGTAATATTTATGGCCTATGAATTTTTGAGAGAGATATTTTAGCTTTCTTTAATTCTCTCTGACTTACTTCTCTTCCCTTTTTATCCTCTGCTTTCTGGAACTTCTTGCCGGCAATCAATATATTTTAAAAAGTTATTTTCCCGAGATTTTTTTTCTTTTTGCAAGTATTTTCTCTGGTGCTTCTCTTTTCCAATAAGTAAAATAGGCATATAAAAATTATTCCTGGAAATTAATAAATTTTAAGTAAAAATTAACTACTTGGCATTAATATATTCCATATATAATTATTACATTTATAAAGTATTAATCTGTGCTAATTTTGTATTAATTCTGAATGTTAATGAGGCAATTATTCCCTCTAAAATGTAGCTTATATGCTCATGCTCTACCCTTTGTGTAGTGTGTATATATGCAGAAGGACACAAACCTAAGATAACGTGTCAAATCATAAACCTGGCAAATACGGTTTGTTTAATTGGAGAGAACAGTTTTTAAATTGTTGAGTAATTAAGGACACACCTGTAGCTTTCAGCAGAATTTGAAAACTAAAACTGCAGCAGATATTTTTTATCTCTTGAGATATATTAATGCCAAGTGGCTTTCTGAGAAGACTTTTATTCAACAAGCAGATGAACAGCTAGAGCCAAGGTGCTGCTGGAAAGGGAGGATGGCCTGGTTCCCTCCCCTCCTTCCTTTTACCTTTGTAACAATATGAGAAAAAATGAGTCATTATCTTCTGTATGTTTTTAACATTTCCATGAATGAGAAGTAATTTTTGTTCAATTTCATTCTATTCTATATTGTTCTCCATTCAAAAACATTGGAAAGAAGCACACTTTCTATATTTGAATACAGAGACCTGCTTCTCTCTCTTTCCCACCTTGTCACAGCTGTTTTGTAAACTAAAGAAACCATTGCTGCTGCAATTGAGGAATTGTTTGTTCAGTTGTCAGCTTCTCAGCTGTGTTTTCCTGAGGGGTACCAATTATTTCAGGAAGGTGGTAACTCCATTTTCTGTAGCATCAGTTCCCATTGTTTCATTTTGCTGAAGTTTGACTTGAGATCAGTGTAAGTGCTGTAACAGTAGAGTTGGTCTGTCACAGATAACATTTCCTACAAGTCTCACTTAGGTTGCCTAATTCCTTATGAAATGGCAGAGATCATCAGCAAATCTATTGTATGTATCCTTTAGAAATCATACTGATGTGACAATATAAGTTTATTTATTTATGCGAGTATTTTATTTTCCTTCAGAAATTAGTAAATGAGACATTCCAGAAGCTCTGGTTTACTCCAACTCCACACCATGACAAAGAAGCAATGACAAGGAAAATACTAAACATCACTGATGTGGTATGTTAAACAAATTTTAGTTGTATTCCAAATTCAGTTTTGTTTTTAGTATCTTTATAACATTATCTGTATTTTTTTAACACAATCGTTTAGTTGTCAGATGGTTTCCCTTTCATATCTGCTGGCATGAAATGTACACCAAAAACATTCATCTGCTTGAGCAGGCTGTAGGAAATTTTACACGCTCACTAATCTACTGGCAATAATAACTGTGGCCATACTATATTCAGGTTCTATCAAGTACATGTTCAGTTAAAAACACAGCCAATTTCTCTTATATGTTACATTCTACCGGAACTGCTAGTGGCAGCATATAGTTAAGCCTAACGACTTGTCTCCTAAAAGAAAATTTTCCTACAACAATTGATAACCTTTATTTGGCAAGGTTAATAAGTTGTTTACTCAGAGTAAACTGGTGTCTGCATAATTGTATCTTACTTTCTAGGAGCAGCAAATTAGGCTGCATATATCCAAAATAATAAAATCTGCTTCAGATAGAAATACTTTAATTTGTAGTGAAAATGTGTTATGTAAAACCACTGTGCTAAAATGGTGTTTTATTACCAGTTATACAAAGATGTAAATCTCAAATTTAAAATATCGTTTCCTTACTTACAACTGTAGGGTCAAATGTCATTCTGCTTCACAGTATTTTTTAAAGTTAAAGTCTAGTGTGCATTTTCCTTCTGAAAAGTCAGCTTAATTCTCAGTTCTCCTGCCAGTTCTAATTTGAAGCACCTGTGTGCTATTCCTGACATATGATACAAGTGAAGGCTTGGCTTGTTTATATAAAAATACATGTACATATATACAGAAAAAATGTGTGTGTGTGTGTGTACTTCTCTCTGGCGCCCAGTGAATGGACCGAAGGGAATGACCTGAAGTTATGTCAGGGATATCAGGATAAGGTTCTTCACCAAGAGGGTGGTTGGGCACTGGCACAGGCTTCCCAGGGAGAAATGGTCGCAGCACCAGCCTGACAGAGCTCCAGAAGAGTTTGGACAATGCTCTCAGGCGTGTGGTGTGAGTCTTGGGGTGTGCTGTGCAGGGCCAGGAGCTGGAGTTGATGATCCTTGTGGGTCCCTTCCAACTTGAGAAATCCTGTGATTCTATGATACACATGCATTTCAATGTGTCATGCTTGTATTTGTACTTAAATTTGTGAAAAATATTCTACAAAACAGAAGTTTGTCTTGCGCTACAGACAGCAGTCTCCAGTGAAGCGTGTAGGCTTTGTGTTGTATGAAATACAAATTCTAGAGTCAGTTAAATGGTCAGAACTATTTTTCAAATGCAGAAGAGTTTCTGGTCTCCATTGTTCTTAATGCATATGAAAATACGTGCATGTTTACTGGTCTTTTGAGATGACAACTGTTTTGAAGTGATGTTTCCTCAGATGCCTTTTTTATTAACCAGTGTATTCTCAAAAATACTTATAGGTTGCAGCTTGTAGAGATACAGGATATGATTGGTTTGAACAGCTTCTTCAAAATGTAAGCAATGAATTTTGAATGTATAGTGTACAGTTTTCGTTGACATTAGTTTCTGTCTTTGCAAATGATCTCTTAAAAATACTTCACTTCTTAGTTTTGGAAGTTCTGTTTGTTTGTTTTTAATTTCATTGGTTCTTCAATAATGACTAACATAACACAAAGTCCACAGCTAAGATACCTAATTCTGAAATAAGGCATCTAGTAATGTACCATTTTTTTAAAGAGTAGATAAGTGTATTTTCACATCCAGTGTATTTTCTACAGTTCATGGAAGCAGCGAATCTTCAGAGTATAAGCTACTTCTTCATTATATTCTACTTATATCTAATATAGATATTTCTAAGAACTGAACTTGCTTTGTTTATATCTCTTAACCTGCTTTGTTTATATCTCTTAACCTGTGTTATCATTCTCTGCGTCTTCTATGCACTAGTTAATTTTTGAGCAAAAAAACCTTTGATTCTGCTCTAGCCTGGAGTGTCATGAAAATAGGTTATCAGTTAATCAGAGCCTCTTAATTAAAAGCCTCTTCACTGAAGAAAAGGCTGTAACATAGTCTCAATCCCTTCTTAGATACTAAAATAATCTTCATGGACACAATTTTAGTACCCAAAGTCATATGAAAAAAGGTTGAATAAAATGTTGGTATACAGCTATGTTGTGTCCTCATTTGATATTTTAGCGTAGTGTCAAAAACATTTGTTTTGAATTTGCTCTTTATTTCTCTAAGAATTTTAAAAGTCTTGTAACTGGTGTTATTTATGCATTATTTCATTATGCATAAATAGTCAGCTTTCATCCCAATGCAAAAATCAGTAGTCCTTCTGTGGATTTTTATTGCAGTTACTTTTGCTTTACTTACAT
Organism: Pardalotus punctatus; assembly: GCA_013400915.1. Classification (NCBI taxonomy): domain Eukaryota; kingdom Metazoa; phylum Chordata; class Aves; order Passeriformes; family Pardalotidae; genus Pardalotus; species Pardalotus punctatus. Next base: position 44,679 of record VZTX01024699.1, read on the forward strand.
TACATTTTTACTTCCCATAATTTTTTCTTCACCGTGTTAAGTTGTTTTGAGAATTAAATACTTCTGTAGTCTAAAATCCTTGTGTATCTGTAGTAATTGTTACAAAACCAGCATGGATCCTATGCCTGTGAATACAGTTTAACACTAAACCGTTTTCTGTTTCATCTGCTACAGCTGTTGAAGTCAGAGGAGGATGCCTCATATAAACCTGTGAAGAAAGCCTGTACTCAGCTTGTTGACAATTTGGTTGAACACATTCTTAAATATGAAGAGTCTTTATCAGGTAATATTATTTAAAACTCAGCTAAAATCCTTTGAATTTTATATGATACTGTAACAGTTGTTGAATCACTTCATTGCAAAAAGTTACTATTCCAGAATTCCTATTATAAAGCTAATTATAATAAATTATTACTCTTAAATTCATTATGAAATTTTGAGCACTGTGTAATAATAAAACTTCCATAATCTTCACTAGCTAACCACAATAGTAGAACTACTTTTAAAATAACTTGTTCAAACTTTCAGATCACTAAAACCAAAACAAACGTGGGAAATTTTATTTGCATTAGTATGTTCTACAGTTGTAATAGGAATCATTGGCTGGGCTAATCGTCCATTTACAGTAAGGAGTTAAAAAACTAGTGATGTATTTGATGCTTCTTTGCTTCTTATTTCAAGTCTTTTGTGGTTACACACAAATGTTAACACACTGTCTTCTCATTTCTAGTAAGAATATTCTGTTGTCATCTTGAAAGAGATGCAATGAAAGAGACATTCACACAGTGTTAAGGCCATATGTTTCTCATTGCTTAAACAGTACTTGGTCTTAATATCCTTTTTGTATTTTCTAATCTTTTGCAGATTCTGACAATAAAGGTGTGAATTCTGGTCGCTTGGTTGCTTGCATAACCACTTTGTTCTTATTCAGCAAAATAAGGCCCCAGCTAATGGTCAAACATGCCATGACCATGCAGCCATACCTGACCACTAAATGTAGTGTAAGTAGAGGAAATCAGTCTTTTTTTTTCCCTAGATAATTGAGCTAATGAAATTAGATAATTCAGATAATGAAAATGAACATCTATGTTGTATACCTGATGAAATTTAAGGTAGGAAAAGGAAATTTTAAATCGTGGGTTTTTTCATGGGCATCATAGCTTTGAAAGTTACTAGATCCTTTTGAAGACCTCCATAGCTTCTAAGATGTTCTTCCTCACCTTCTGTCTCCACATTTTACAGCCAAATTAAATTAAAACCTGTGCTGCCTCTTTCCCAGTTTTTCTTATATTAGGAAATAATTTCTTTAAATTGTTTTTGTTTATGGTCACAGTTTTAAAAGTAGTTAATATTTAACATATATATCTTAAGTCTACAGATAAGCCTCCATAAGATAGAGTGATCTAATATATAGCAAATATATGAGAAGGAAATGTCTTATTTCATCTTCTTCTAGAATTTGTCTCTAACTTCTCTAGCTCTAGTGCTATTGTATTCCCCTGTAAAGCATTGTAGAGAGCTCTAATACCAAAATCCTCCCCAGCTCAGGTCTCTGAAAACTTGCAGTGGTTTCTGCCGTTTTGATCTGGCACTCTGATCTGTTAGAAGGAGCAGGGCAGGATGATGCACCCATTGCTCATTGAGGTGGGGGCAGCAGTCCCTTTCAATAGTTAAACTGCCCAGAGCAGGCTGGAGGGGTAATTGTTACCAACTTAGATTGTAGGTACAGTCTGGTCTTTTCCAGGCATTTTCCACATTCTCTAGTCACATTTACAACAGACTCCTAGAGCTGCTTTTGAACAAACAGTATAGGAAAGAGTTATCTAAATATTTACGTGCTGTAGCACATTTAGTGGGTTGCATCTGGTTTGTACTTATACAGGTTGAAATTAATCATAGAATTACCACTGACAGCTTGAATACGTTGAATAGTTTGATACTGGCATTCAGGATTTATCCTATCCTGATTAGCAAATTGAATTTGTCAAACGTCTGTTTCCAGCAGAATGTCTTTTTAACAGATAAATATTTTCCATAGGTTCCATGCTTAAAATACACAGTCATGATAATGCAAACCAGTATAATTGTAATTGTAATTGTAATTTCTACACTTGCACACATTATTAGGTTTTATCTGTGGTGTATGAAGTCATAGCACAACTTAATTTTGTTGCTGATACCTGTTTTCAGGTGTTGTGTGTTCTCTAGTGTACATATCTCAGGAGGAGTTCCTAGATTACTTGTAGTACTCCAGAAAATTATCAGACCCAATGGTTTTCAGGTCTTATACAGCCTTGGTGAGAGGTGTAATTCTAGTCATCCAAATTTTTTCCCACAGAATGCCTGTTATAAACAGAACTAGATTTCATAATAATACATAATTTAATAGGAGATGTATAATAGATAAATATTCTTTTAGATGTTTACCAAATATCTTAAATAAGTTGGAGTTTTTAACTATCAGTGCATATTAATAGCACTTAGCTTATCCAAGGCCAGAAATGTTAAACACTATAAATGCTGTTGTTTCAGACCCAGAATGATTTCATGGTGATCTGCAATGTTGCAAAAATCTTAGAGCTTGTAGTGCCACTAATGGAGCACCCAAGTGAGACCTTTCTTGCCACTATTGAGGAGGACCTCATGAAACTCATCATCAAATATGGCATGACAGTAAGCTTTTAATTGCTACTATTCTATTTGGTTACATTTCACACGACTTTGGTTTAAAGACAGTCTTGTCTTCATTATGAAAATTACTTCTGAGTCATGAATAATCATAGTTTACATGGGTTTGCATTGGTTTTGCTGTATTTTAATGAGTCTGAGCAGGTTTTCAAAGCAGTTTAGGGATGAACATTACATTATATCTGGTAGATTTTTCATTTTAGTTTAGTATAGCTTTTTCCTGCATAACTTCACAAAAATCTCAATTTAAGCTTCTAAACAGGTAATTCTTTTGTTCTCTCTTGCTCCTAGGTTGTTCAGCACTGTGTGAGCTGTCTTGGGGCTGTTGTGAACAAGGTTACCCAGAACTATAAATTTGTGTGGGCCTGTTTTAACAGATACTATGGTAAGTAAAATTACAACAGGTAATAGTCACTTTTCAGTTTTGACTACAAGTCTTATCTTAGGGTTACATCACAATTAGACACTGTGATAAAAACTTTTATTTTACTGCAGGTGCACTTTCTAAATTAAAAAATCAACACCAAGAAGACCCCAACAGTACAATACTTACTGCCAATAAACCAGCACTCCTTAGATCACTTTTCACTGTTGGAGCACTGTGTCGGCATTTTGATTTTGATCAGGAAGATTTTAAGGGCAACAGTAAGGTAAAATAACTTTCATTTATTTTCCATGTCTGAGGTATAATGAATGCTCCACTTCAATTTGAAAGCGTGTTACTCCTAGTCCCCCAAAGCTATATATTTTTCCATAATGCATATGGTATAACTTTCTGGTTTTTAAACACATGATTTTGCAAGGGCTGTGCAGTAAGGTTGTGTTTCTCCTTTTCTTTTTTATATATATGCTTTTTATAAGAGATTAAAGTAATCTGTTTCATCTTCAAGTAGCTAATATTTTTGTAAAAATTTTTTCAGGTTAATATTAAGGATAAAGTACTGGAACTGCTGATGTATTTTACAAAGCATTCAGATGAAGAAGTACAGACAAAAGCCATTATTGGTCTTGGTAAGAAATATTAATAGTTTTTATTATTTTGCTCTGGTAAAAATCCATGTGTATCAATAGGCATTCATGTGTTTGCGTAGTCACAAGGGAGTTTGCTTGAAATCAAAATTTACTGCATATTTTCTTTGAGCACTGGCCATAGAAAAGCTGTCTAAGTGTTGCTATTTGCATAGCAAACTGGGTGCTTTTTACAGTGAATGCCTTTTGATGTATGACCAAGTTGTGGAGTGCTGCAAATTTCCAAGGCAATGAAGATGGTATTTTTTTCTCCACTTGCAAGTATGTTGTAACTCCAAGCCTTATTTTTTAGTCCAAAAGGTTAGAAAATGGTGGGAAGACTTTGAACATTTTAAGGGTAGGAGCAGACGTTCTGCAGGAGTCAAGGGAACTCCGCAGTTTACAGTAACTGGATAGCCTTTGTGAGATTAGTGTGACACTTCAGTGACTTGCAGTGGAAAATGAACTGCCACTGACTTGTTTGTATCATGTTCGTCCTCTGCTTAAGGACAAAATCGTACATCTAAGAAAATCTCGTTTGGGTGGATAGGTCTGGGTTTCTGGAAGAGCTCAATTCATTCTGGAAGAGTTCATCATTCATTCATTGTCTCCCAGGCATGAGAGCCTCCATTGTATGATTTAACTGTGGACAAGAATTTGCCTCTTTATGTTGCTATTTAGGTGACTTCTAGGTGACTTTTATCCTTTTAACATGATATCCTGCTCCAATTCAGGCTAGGCAGGGTTCGTAGGATAATGATCAAGACTGAATCTTTATTTCATATTCTGTGAGAAACCATGTCAGACAGCTGTGCAGGATTAATGGCACTGCAGTTGCCTCTGTTGCAGGAGCAATTCTGTCTCTCTGACCACTTGGCATTTTTCTAGGCATTATGTCAATGTACACAGCACTTAACTGTAGTCCAGTCCGGTTTAATTGCACTCTACAGAATACTGCATGTGGGGTAGGGCTGTGTATTCCTAACCACAGACATGATCACTCTGTTCGTGGATATGGAGTATGTCACATTTGCCAAAAATGTTTCTAAATTATAGACGGAACTGTGATCCATTTGGTCAGTAGTTATTCTTCAGATTTTTTTTCTCCCTGTAAGCGTATCACTCTTTATTTTCATTAAATCATATTGTTTTCAGTGATATATTGATTTCAGCCAAGCACTGATTCTGAAGATTGCTGTTGGAGGTATGGAGATGTGGTAGACAGTGCAAATTTCCACCTCAGGCTGGTCACTGAGCAAAGTTGTTGAACTCATTCAACATTTGTGAGCCAGCAGTAAGGCAAAAAGGACTAGCAAGCTAACTCAACATTTATATATGGTGAAAAGTGTCATGTGAGAAGTCTACTTTTCTGTCAGCCTGTCATTTTAGTAGGGTCGCTCAACAGTTTTAGCCTTTGCCTTAAGATGTGTCGCTGCTGTTGAGGGAATAAGATTAATCCTAAGATTAGTAATTATAGTTATGATTATCTTTCAGATGTGTACTTGCAAAACAAGTTGAGGATATAAGATTTTGTTAGTAAATTTAGCTAAACTTAAAAGTACTTAACAGTTAATGTTTTACTCAACCAAGTTCAGTGCTTACTCTAAAGATTGACAGAGTGAAAGCAAAGGTATGAAGAGAAATTGTGTGACAGCATCTCTGAAATGTGAAATCAGTCCTTAAAAAAGCCACACAGCAGGTGCCTTTCTTCATCTCCTATGACAGCCTCTTATGCCAAGTAAAATCTCTTCCCCAGTCAACCAGGGATGGAAAAGTAAGAATTTCCCTGAGAATACTGGTGGTTTAGACTTCTTAAAGTGAATGAAGAAATAAAGTTTCATGAGTTGTTACACATACATCCATGTGCTTTTCATTTTTAAAATTTACCATAAGAAATGGGATGGACTTTGCACAGAGGTGGTCAAGTTACAAACATCAATATACACTTGTATAGAGTGCACAGACATACCACATACTCCAAAGAAAGCCATAATTCCTTTTTCTTCTCTTTTCCTTTCATCTCACCCGCTTCTCTGCTTTTTATTTTGAGACTGAAATGAGATCTGAAACACACTGAGGGCTTGGACTTAGCTTTTACCTGTGTTGTCTTTTTGTGTGTATGGAGCCTGTTTTAAAAACTTGACTCAGTCTTCCGTTACAGCTATTTTAATACATTGCTCTTGCATGATTTTATTTGCTTTCATTTTTCCCCCCATTTTTCTTTTATGTACCTATATCTTCTGTGTGTTCATTTAAAATTATTTAAAGTTTTTGTGGTCATAGAAAATGCATTTTATGTCTGCTTTTCATAAACAGTCTTAAAGAAATGAAGTAGTTAAATGTAAATTAAATTAGGACGATACTCTGTAAGAGTTTGTCAGCAGCACTTCTAAATCTACATGCATTATCTAAAATGGTATATACTACCAGTAATTTAGAAAAGTTTTTGTTAAATACAGACTTAAGAACGGCCAGTTCCTTGGCAAGGGTAAGACTGCAGCTAAAAACAGTTGTGTAGTGTGTGTCTGCCAGCACATATAGTCCTGGGAATGCTTCAGACAGCGTTCAAGAGAAGGCTACAATAAGTATATGACTAATGGAAGCCAGAGATATAAATTTTACTGTGTTCCCTGGTGATTATTTTTTCTATTATGATGTTAAATACTCATGATATTTATCAATTTTTCCACATTTTGTCTGCATCCATATGAGTCACATTTTACAGTTGCGGCAAAGTATCTCTAAATGTGTTAGAATGCCTGTGTTAGAAATATAACAGATAATTTTTGGCAATGTTTCTTTCTTGTTCTTATGATAGCTCCTAGTCATTGAGATGCAGGCCACTACCCTGGACCTGGTTCCAGACCTGTATAACTTTCTGTGCAGCTGCCCTGTGTCAACACTTCATTTTGTCCATCAAACAGACTCGTGGTTAATAGAACTATCAGGGCTATCAGAACTTCTTATAAGCGATGGATGCTGTCCATGTGGAAACGCAACACTGTTTGGACTAGAAAAAGCTATGCTGCTGGAAGGAGATAAATTTCACACCTTTCTTCTGAAGAAATTAAAAAGCAGAAATCCAATTTCTAGAGTATAATAATGAGAACCATTTCCTCTTTTCTCCATCCTTAGGATTTGCATTTATACAGCACCCAAGTTTAATGTTCGAACAGGAAGTGAAGACTCTGTACAACAGCATTCTTTCAGATAAGAACTGTTCAGTAAACTTAAAAATCCAGGTGTTAAAAAACCTCCAGACCTACTTGCAGGAGGAGGATACACGTATGCAGCAGGCAGACAGAGACTGTAAGTGCTGAGTTCTTCTGTGCTCATGAGCCATGCGAAACCTGACTTTGTTGCATACATTTACTATATATCTGCACTAAGTCACTTGAAATTGTAACCAGATCAGTAGTATTGTACCCAAAGAATCTTAGAATTATTTAAAGAGATCTATGCGTAGATATATTATTTACTTCCAGTGTGTGTAAACACTGGAAGCAATCCAGAATTCATAACTTTTGTAATGAGGGTAATAATAATTTTTATCAAAAAACCCTCTAAGTTTAATTTGCGGATAAAAAGTAATAAATACAACTTTTTTTTTAAAACCCTTAATTAAGGAATTAAGACTTGAATTAAAATTTTGTCTCTCTAAGTTTTTTTGTATGTATTTAGACTGTTCTGTGTTTCGTGAGATCATAAACCCATTCTAGGACAGCTGAAATGTGTACTTATTGTGAAACATAAAGGTCAACATATATCAAGTAATGGCAAAATAAGTGATTATACTATGGTGAGTGTGCTATTGCTTTTATCCATTTTACAGGGAAAAAAGTAGCAAAGCAGGAAGACCTGAAAGAAATGGGTGATATTTCCTCAGGGATGAGTAGTTCCATCATGCAGCTATATCTCAAACAGGTCCTTGAGGCTTTCTTTCATACCCAGTCCAGTGTACGCCACTTTGCTCTAAATGTCATTGCACTGACATTAAACCAGGGTCTCATCCATCCTGTTCAGGTATGATAGGCTTTTGTGGTGGGACTTTTTGTTATTTGTGTTTTTAGAGGCTTTCACGCTTGCTACATAAATTTCCAAGTTTTCTCTTCCAGTTGTGTTACAGTAATTTCTTATTGTAGCAAGAGGCCTTTACAGAAAGCAGATTTTCAAATCTGATTTATGTTGTTAGCCCATGAGATTCCAAATAATGTATTATCTATTTTTGGATTAAGATGTAAAGGCCCAGACAGTGCCTAAAGAGCATGTAGATATGCACATTGGAGCATATTTCTTTTACAACTCTGAGATATATGCCAAAATGTTTTCTTTATTTAGTTCTTTATCCTGTGTCAGCTTGCTTCCACCTCAATCCCTATATCTTCCAAACACTATGGAATTTCTCAATCAGTGTCAGAACTTCAATCATCATCTCCATCATTCTTTGCTTACATAATGTGTTGTAATTAATTTTTGATACTGCAACCATTGCACATGTTCAGTCATAAGTGGTTGTTTGGGGTTTTTTTTAAATGCAATTTTCTATAATTTAAACTGACTTTAGAGTTTGAGAGAAAGGGAAATACTACCTGAACCCTCACACAACATTGTTAGAATGCTGGTGTCTCATAGTATTTTGTACTATTTACTTGAAAAAAGGATAGTAAGTTGCGTAGAGTTTCCTATTCTAATTTCTGCAGTAGAAACAAAGAATAAAGACTGCGAGAGAGAAGGTACAATGCCTCTGAATAATCATTTCATTTGTTTTTCAAGTGTGTGCCGTACTTAATTGCTATGGGCACAGATCCAGAGCCCTCTATGCGAAATAAAGCTGACCAACAGTTGGTGGAAATTGACAAAAAGTATGCTGGGTTCATTCACGTAAGTAATTCTAATCTAACCATTTTACAAAATACTGTTGCGTTCTCTAGTGGTTTAACAATTGAATATACTTCAGCTGCGGAAAAAGAGTATAAAGTAAAAAAATAAACAACTGTAAGCTGTTGTAAAGATGACTCCCCTGTTTGGAGATTTCTGTTCTGAGAAACAGGAAGGATAATATAATTTGCTGTGTCTCCTCCAGTCCAAAATTTCCATTTGTTTATGATTCACAGTAATATTTTCCACACTAAATAGTACTTAAGAGCATTTATTTGATAAGAGGTGAGGACAAGTATTTCATAATGTTCATCAGTGATTTTACTGTATCAGTGGACTAGGAAAATGAACACCATGTAACAGTTGATAGAAATCCTTATAGTATATATATTAGAGTGTGCTAGGCACCAAGGCTTTGTAAATTGCAGTCTAAGGAGAAGGAGCATAGGAAGCTGTTCACATCTGATGAATCTTGCTGAAAGGAAAAACTAAGGGCTATGTGAGGGTGTGAAGTTGTGGCACAGTGCCAGTTCTGCTTAAGATCTGAAATTAGGCTGCAGCATTCTCCTTGTTTTGGAAGATCCCGGTCTAGGTTCAGTGTGTGTACTACATTGTAGGACTTCTCACATGTCCTTCCTTGTATGCCGCTGCATTTGGAGCATTACACTGTTGATGACATCCAAACAGATACCTCACCCATTAGGCGAAGGCTCACAGTTCGAATTTGCTGTGTTAGGCAGCTGGGGTTTAAGACAGCATATAGACACAACTTTTCTGAACAGCAGCAAAAGGAGTATGAGGAGAATTGGATACACAGCCTATTACTAGAGATCAGTTTGTTCTGAAACTAGAGCAGGACCACTGAAGAGAGTAAAATCAATTGGAAATTATTGGATATATGAAAAAAAAAAAAGCCAAAACTAATTTTTTATGTGTTAATCCTATTGTAGTCATATGGATTCAGTTATTGGTTTCACTAGAGGTGATACCAAGCATATACGTTTAGTAGAATATTCTGTTAATATATGAAAACATTTCAGTATTCTTGAAAATCATTTGAATTGAAATACCTGGCTGTAGTGGGTAAAGAGATTAGTTGTATGTTCCTAGCACAGTTTACAGTCAAAGCAATTCACAAGTCATTCTGACCTCTGCCACAAGCTGTGTTTGACAACTCAATTCTGTTTGCAACCTCAAAAAGTAGTACTGCCTCAGCATATGTTTTAAATTTTAAACATTGCCTTAGAGCATGTTTTAAGTTTAAATTTCAGATGACCGTGCCTTTAAAAGGAATCAGTTGTACTGCTTTGGAAGCAATGCTTCAAATAAAAATAAATACATTTCCATTTCAGATGAAAGCAGTGGCTGGTATGAAGATGTCTTACCAGGTACAACAGGCAATCAATACCTGCCCACAGGATCCTGTAAGAGGTTTTAGACATGATGAATCATCCAATGCATTGTGTTCACACCTATACTCCATGATTCGAGGGAACCGTCAACACAGACGAGCATTTCTAATTTCCTTACTCAACCTCTTTGATGATACTGCAGTAAGCACCACATTTCCTTTACTTAAAAAGAAGTGAAAATACCACATTACTAGCTTAAATTCTGCTTTTATGATGTATTTTTATGTCATAATAATTTATAACTTTGTCCCCAATGTACTTTTTTTGCTTTGCAATGTAACGTAACGTATTTATCTGTATAATAGAGTGCACGTTACATCACTCTGTACCTTTTAATACTCAGTTCGGACTGATCAGAAATAATGTATCTTCAGGTATGACCACGTTTTGCATGTATATATGTTTTTTATAGTGGATTTG
>VZTX01024700.1:0-73899 GCA_013400915.1 Pardalotus punctatus
AAGGTGAGGTTCATAAGGTGAGTGCCAGGTGCTGTGCCCCAGGCTGGGCAGAGGGGCTGGAGAGCTGCCTGGCAGGAGGGGCCCTGGGGGTGCTGCTTTTCAGTGGCTGAACGAGAGCCCAGGTGTGCCCTGGTGGGCAAGAGACCAAGGGTACCCGGCCTGTACCAGCAATGGTGTGGCCAGCAGGGCCAGGGCAGTGCCCACCCTCCAGTACTGGCTCTGCTGGGGCCCCTCCAGGGCTGTGTCCAGTCCTGAGCCCCTCTGGCCAGAAGGGCATTGAGGGGCTGGAGTGAGTTCAGGGAAGGGGACAGAGCTGGGGAAGGGTCTGGAGCACCAGGAGCAGTTGAGGGGGCTGGGAAAGGGGCTCAGCCTGGAGAAAAGGAGGCTCAGGGGGGACCTTCCCCCTCTAAACTCCCTGACAGGAGGGTGCAGGGAGGTGGGTGTTGCTCTCTCAACAACTCAAGTAGAAAGTGATGAGCACAAACTGTCCCAGGGTTGCCCAGCCCTGGCACAGGATGCCCAGGGCACTGATGGAATCACCATCCCTGGGGGGATTTCACAGATGTGGGGATGTGGGCCATGCTTTAGTGGCAGACTTGGCAGTGTTAGGTTTTACAGTTGGACTCAATCTTAACAGGTCTTTCCCAGCCTAAACAAATCTCTGCGATAATCTGTGATAAAGCAATTCACATTCTCACACCTCCTTCCACTCCCCAAGAAAGCTCAAGACAGATGAGGGAGAGACATGGAGGGGGGCAGATGCCTGTTTAAGTACTAGCTGCTTTCTTTTCTGCTTGATAAATAATGTAAGAACATTGCCAACAACATCTATTCTTCCTTAATGTTCAAAAGCACGAAAAAGCCCAACTGTTCTGACTGGTTTTTTCAAGCTGCCCCAAACTTTATTTGAACACGTAAAACATCAACATACAGTTTGAGCATCTTGCATTTTCTTCATCAAGGTTTGTAAAAAGATTTAGTACTATACATATTCATCAATCCCAAATCCCAACACACTTCTTGGAGAGGTTCCCTGGCAGCACCTTCCTGAACAAGGACAGGTAGATTCATTGTCATCCAAGATTAACCAGTTACAGGTTTTGTATTTTGGGTTTGGTTGGGTTTTTTAACCCCTCTATTCACCTTATTACCTTCAGAAGGTACCTAATGATTTCTTATGTTCCAGGTAAATGAAATTCAAACTCTTAAGTCATTAATGCAATAATGTCATTAAAAAAGACATTTGGGTCTCCTCCAGCAAAAATCACAGACAGGTTTCATTCCTGACTGCCTCATATGTGCAGCCAAAATGGTAATAAAGATTTAACACCACTTTTGTCTCCCTTAGGAAACACTACTCTTGATTCTTTGGCATGCCTGTAGTCATATCCATCTGTTAGGATGGCTTCATGCCCACTCAAAAACTGGCATGCCAATTTAATAAGGACATAGGTGTCATCTGAATACAGATTTAGAACAAAGCCTTAAAAATAAAGCCAGTGAACAACATTCTTTCAATGAGGTGAGACTTCTGACGGCAGTCAGTGCTCAATTAAAACATTGTGCTTCTTCACAGAGGACATCTGTTCACAACTGCAGCAATCTTCCTATTAAAAGTCTTCCCTCTTTGTTTTTTGCAGTTTATCTCTGCTTTACTGAGGACCTCAAAAGCAACAGATTTAAAGTTGTATATTTTTCATTCATTGTTAAATCTAAATTAATTTTTCACAGCTTAGATAAGAGCCATAGAAAGGGAAGGTACCATAGGTCACCTACAGATTCTGACAGCACTGCAAGATGCAAATTCTTATTCCTCCTGCTCTCTGACAGGAACACGAAGGAAGGAGAAGCACAGGGATCCTGTGAGGCCAGCACACAACACCTGCTGACAGTTCCAATGTCAGCACATGAGGCAGGATCCAGAGCAGGGACACAGAACGGTCCCAGCACCACTGACACCAGGAGCAGCTGCAGAGTCTCCACCTCCCAGCTTCCTGGTGCATCCTTGCGTTTCTCCACTTGGGAGGGGCTGAGGAATGCCAGACATTCCAGGACAGCCAGAACTTCCAACACCGCCCTGCTGTAGCCAAGACAGCATTTTCAGCATTCAGTGCCTTTTCCAGCTTGCAGTCACTGCAGTCTGCCAGGCTGCAACACAGCCTTGTCAGCACATCCTCTGTCAGATTTAGACATTTAAAGTCCCTTCCAACCCAGCCCATCCTCTGATTCCGTGAGTATTGATGAATTCCAACTCGCTCGTTTCCACATTTCATTTTACTGACACTCAATATGTCGTATCAACTGCTTTAATATGTTTTTGGTCTCTCTTTTCTATTTGAAGTAACTGTAAACCACATTTTACACATAAAATTAGAAGCTCATTGTTAAAACTAGTTCACCTAATTTGATTTCCCTCCATATAATGAGATTTTTTTAAAACGTAACTAAAAAAATACCATAATGGGTCAAGTCTAACCAAATCTAACAAAAAGTTATCAGTAGCAATATCAAGCATGTCTCCCCCAGAAACACAAGTAAAGGCTTTAATCTACATGTAGTCATCACAAATGTATGTAGATAAATACCTACAGATATGCTTATGCCATACTATCTATATCAAAACATTGCAGGAACAGAACTGCCAAAAAATGAATACAGGACTTGAAGTCATGTTTTGGAGGTAATGTACTCTTGAGAAAAATCCCAATAAATAAAAAAGCTAAATACAAAATTCAAGACTGAATCTACAGGAAAGACTAGGCTTCAATACAGAACATTTTTAAAGGAAATTATGAACAGTGACTTGTTTCAGTCTTTTCCCAGTAGCAGGAGAGTCACATGCATTACCAATTTCCTGTGTTCAAGTATTTTAAAATGCGGAGAAGTTGTGTTGAACACAGTGAAGGGGAAAAATACAAACCACAGAAAATCCCCACAAACCCCCAAAAACTTAAGCCTAGGAACTCATATCAGTACAAACAAGATTATAAGATTATAATCGTAAAAATTAATATCTGTAACTCAATTCTGACCATAATGATAAAACTGAAAGATGCTTAATCAGAAATTACTCCTCCTTCTACTGTTTTTTTTAACCTTTTTCTTAACAGTCCTGAAGGTAAAAACAATATACTATACCAACACAAACTACCAAAAATATTCAATTTGTGAAATAAAACAAAGCATTTCCCAGGTAACACTCAGTAATGTACACGAGTGTTAGGAACTCAGTTTAATTAGGGGTGTGTGCAAGTACTTCACTTGTTTAAACAGTAATAGAACAGAACGAGTTCTGCAGTGAGGAAAAAAGATTGCTACAGTCTCAGCATTTCTCCTGGCATCTGGCAAATTAACCCCTGGTGCTAACATATGTCTCTTGCTGCTGTTCTTCCAAAATCAGCAAGTGGTTTGCATATGCTGAACATGCAGCAGCCGTGTCTGGAGCCACAGTGAGCACAGGGCCTGCGTTTCCAGCCAAGACACTGAAACTCGACTCCCACCCTGCCAGGGACCATCTGTGCGACCTACTTAGAGCTGGTGGTCTTTGGGGTGGATCCCTGCACTCTGCTGCAGCATGAACCCCACACCAGGACTGGGCCACGAGGGAATGCAAAGCACCACTACCAAAACACACACATTTTATCATATGTTAAAGTGCATTATATTCATTTCACACCAATAAAAAACAGTTCTCCCAAGGCTACTTGTTTACAAATTTCAGCACAATGTCTGTAAATATTCCAGGGCCAGCCTAGAATAAACAATACTCCAAGTACTATAAACTCAGCAACACCAACTACAATAAAAACTCCATGTGATTTATAAACAGCTACACCTTAATTTGTTGCTCTCTCAAAACCAGAGATACAGTGGGGAAATTTTGGCAGGAAGTTTCTTAACAACAAACAAACCAGTAACTTCTGAAAAATAGTTTTACATAGAAATTAAGAAATTCTAACAAAACTTTTTTCACAAGAGAGAGAGAATAATCCACTACATCCCACAATACAGAGTGAAAGATATGACAGGAGACCGTTTCTGACATCACAAATGAGACTCTAAAATCTCGTTAGAGTGCTTGTATGAGACAAGACAACCATTTCTTTTACTCTGACATTTTAAAATAATAAAATATCAAGTAATGTAAACACAAAGAGTCCAAAATTAAGCAGATTTCTTGTCCTCTGACCAAAAAGGACATAATATGGTCTACAGAGAAAACTGCATAAAAGTCTGTTGATGTGCTCACACATCGTGTTAGAACACTCCCAAATGTGGCGGTGGAAGTGCACAAGGAGTGGAATGCATCCATCATCCTGCACTCAGCCCCTCAAATACCTGCACCACCATCACCTCTCCAAGCCGTGTTATAGTTGCACAGTGGGAACAAGAAATCAATGCCTCTACAAAAAACCTGGCAATGTAATTTAAAGGCTTCTGAAAGTGCTTTAGTGCTGCAAGGCCTTTGAAGATCAATTACAGCAGAGGTGCACGGGACCAGGTTTCCTATCTGATGAAAGCACTCCAAGAGTCTACAGTGGAAACTTTGGAATGCCTGAGAATACAAACCAATAAATTCAGTTTACCCTCAAGGTTTCCAACTTCAGGTTCATGTATAACTTATTTAATAAAGACAAATTTCACTGGCTTTTTTTTTTTTTGTAAACACCTTCCCCTGTTTTCACAAGTCTGCTTCTTTAGAAATTGCTGTGAATATCAATGGATCAAAGGATAGAAAGGCCAGTATGTGCAATCCAATTGAATTATAAAGACAATACCTCTGGGAATGGATGTAAATTAATTGAACTGGCATTGCAATGAACTACCTGGAAAGAGACTAAAGTCTGTAGGAAAAAGAGATAATCTGAAGCATACACGAATTAATAGACTTCACTGTAATTAGCAGTGTAGTTAAATATATTCCATATTCGTGGCAGGAAAAATACTACCTGTTCTAGATAAATGTGAACTTTAGTTAATGATACTGTTGGCAGTCTTACCTTAATTATCAGGCTGCATCCTATTCTGATACCTTACATGTGCTTTCATTCTTGTAAATGACCTTCCAGCTCATTGAGTGCAGTAATGAATCAGGTGGTGTCTACACCCTACACACACTTGGTTTTCTACCCAATTAATTTTAAAATCAATTGTATTTAATGTAGAGCAAAAAAAGCATCTTTAGAATATTTTCTTTTAAGCCATGGCAATGTAAGTGAAAAAAAGATTTGTTTGCTATTTACTGTGCACAGTATTACAACAGCGCAGTACAGAAATGCTATTTTCACACCACTATAATATTATAGATACTTAATTGTGTATTGGTCTTTTCACATTCTTCAGTGCCTGCGCTTAAACATGATGTGGACTTCCCCCCCCATAGGAATTATAATGTTAAGGTTGAAAAGAAAACATAAATGCAAATAATCAAAAAATATAATCTAGATTTAAAACACCCTGTAATTATTACAAGGATGATTTTCTGCCATTAGTAATGCTGGTGCAGCTGGGTGAAAGGAAAGGTATAAAGATCATTACCAAACAGAGAAACTCCAATAGTAAATGCCCTAAGAGATACTTGGGTAACACCACTGAGGCAATAGGAGCACTGTTAGCTGGCCATACTGTGTACTGCATGGAATGGTCTCAGGAAATAGAAAATACATTTATAAGGGTCTATTTGCCTCTGATCAGGTTGCACCAAGGATGGTAAAGGTATGCCTGCCACTCCAGTAAGAAAAAATAAAATAAGAAAGCAAAGTTGTCAGTTTCAGGCATTTTAAATTCCACAATAATGGCAATTCTAAAACCTATGTTAGCAGCAAGGAGCTGTTTTGTTCTGTCACTTCATCAAACTACTGACATACAAAATGTTTGAATGAATATTTTCTAGTTAGCAAAAATATTCTCTGGTTATATTTTCATAAGTCATGATATTGCTAAAACAATATGTCATTATAAAACTAAAACAAACAGGGTACATTTTAGTTTTATTTTAAAATTATATTAGCTGGATTTCTCTATTTTGGGCAAGTGCTTCTTCAGAGGAGTTCTTTTGTTTTAAACTAATACATGAAAAAAAAAAATTAGTCCATTTCCCCAGGCTCCTATAAAAAGAACAATACCTAAGTTTTATAATATAATTATATATCAAGTATTACTATACAAAGTATCACAGTAAAAACATTTTAAGGTAGACCTTGCATATGTAATCACCACAAGCACATAAACAAGCAGTTAATTTCTACATGATATCAAATGGATACGCTTTAACTGTCAATTACTAGCACAAGTTTGGGTCACAATATTCAGATATACAGGACATAGATGAAACATCAGGGCTGGCAAATGAATTGACTATGATATCCTGCCTTCGTGCTCTCAGCTGCTTGGTTTTGCTGTCAAGTGTCTGATGGTAGCAAAAAAAAGAGGAGGGGTTTTGGACAATATATGTTTTTCATCTACAAATTTAAGACTAAGTGAACCCACTAACTACCTGTCTGGGAAAAATTAAAATGTATTAATTATCTGGTCAGCACTATGCAAAACCCACTATTTATTGGTTTTAAAAAAGGTCCCCAGAATTAGAAATCCTCCTAGCAAAATTTCTTATTCATTATTACCTAAAAAATACAGAAACAGAAGCCACGTCCCCTTTTTAGAATTCACAGTGCATTCTGAGGGAGACATTTTCCATGATGTACCAGCTATATATTTCAAGACATCAGACAAGCTGCATTTACAAGCAACCAGCAATCTATTATTATTATTTATCTGCAAGTAGTAAAAGATTTACAGAATACTTTGCATTAACAGACGACAGCTGAAGCTAAGGCCTGTTAAACACATGGAACAAACACCACAGTAAGCAGACTATAATGAAAGCTCCTTGGGAATCCAAAATCCACTCTTTTCTCTTCTGGAACATGCAGAGGGATGGAAGAAAGGAGCTGTAGGGTGTACACTAGTGAATAGAACAGTGAAGCACACAGTTATTGTATGCTCAACTATTTTCCTTCAGAATTTCTATTAGGGATTTATTCCTTACTGTACAAGCCTGGGATCTGTGTCCTGACCAACACACTCCTGATCTACAAACCAGTAACAACTGTACTTCCATGAGACAGGTTTCTTTAAAGAAAAGCTATTGAACCAAAAGAAGTTTATAGCTTACAGTTAATTTCTCAATATTAAAGACAGTCAGGGTAGCTGACTGAATTCTAGTAAGATCAAGAGTTCAAGAGAGTGCCTTATTTTAACACAAGAGTCTTTCAGTCTTGTGAGAGGAGATTTCTCCTTCTGGTCTAAATGCTGCTGCCCATAAGCACCACAGATAAAAGTAAGTCTGGCACTTCTGATCTTAGTAGCAGCAGCAGTAATAGCAGCTCATACTGCAGTGATATATCAGACTCTGCTTGTAAAACAAAAATACAGTCAACTACCACAGAAAATGGTGAATACAGGAATAGAACTGTTTGAAAATTAATTAGGATCTTCTCTTAATAGTTTGGATTGGTGTCTTGAGATACCTAAGATGCAGCTACTCGAGTTTCACCAATTCAAAGCAATTGTGAATTTACACGTAGTTTTAAAAAAATCACAGCTGTTGACCACGAAACTATTAACATAAAGATAGGTGAAAATACTGCTTAATTTAATCTAAACAATTAAACCAACTACAGTATTTTCTTGACTTTTTTTCTTCCCCAGGAAATCCACAATGGTCTTAAAACACAACAGACGCAATTAGCTATTGTTAAAACTTACAATATACATTTCAGTCTCAATGGAATGCAACACAGGTCTGAAAATAAAGTGTAATTTTTATCTGTCCTGGCTAGTTAAAACTGCATCACTCTCCTGGCAACACAGAATGAGGTGAGCAGAGCAATCCTCTCTCAATCTACTCACACACAGCACTATTTGCAACCCACTGTTGTACTGTCAAGTTCCTGGAATCATTATCTCTAAGTTGTCAGAAATTGGAACTTGTCTGTGTAGTCTGTGTGCCCTTCAAGTTCTGAAAGTTATCTACACAGCAAAAAGGTGGTGAGAGAGATGCAACCATCCAGTCCACAGGAGAGGAGTCAGAACACTTGACACCGAGATGAAGCAAATCATGTACAACTTGGCTTCTCTGATAGGATTCCTTCAGCAAAAATTCACTTTTTGGGACAATATGAAAGAAATTTAAGCACAATGCTGATAAAGACATTTCAGTGTCATTAACACTCCCGAGAGTTGAGAAAGACACTAAGTTCTGAGAGAGGTTGAGAAACATCATAATTCCTGTAAATGGAAATGCTGCATTGCAGCTGATTACACCAGAGGACAATCAGATTTCCTTTTTGTCCTGTTCCCAGGCAGGGGCCTTATATAATATCTGTGTTCACAAGGTTTCACTTCATGTTCCTATTCCATTATAGACCTTAAAATGTGTTGAAAGGATATATAGCTCATCCACCTAACCACTATATGGTAAGAAAACCACACAAAACTGTTCCTCTGAGACCCACCTGTTCCTTGCTCTAGGCCAGCAATCACACTTTGCACAGCTCTTGCCATCCTGTGGAAAGGGATTAATCCCCTCCAGGGCTCCTACTTCTGGCATTCACACTCTTTCAGTATTTGTTTCACTCAATTTCAAACGTGAATTGCACAAAACATAAGTCACTGAAAATTTTCACACATTTGTTTTAAGCCTTAGAGGCATTTTGTATTTACCTTGTTTTTTAAAGAGGTTGCTGCGTACAATTTCCTTCATGGACTGCACTTTCTGCTTCTGTAGTTTCACTGGTGGAATGCAAGTGTAAAATTCGTATAGTAGCTGGCTGCATGTAAAGGAAAAGTGTCATAAATACCATGCAGGTGGATTCATCATTTAAGAAGGACAGAAAAAAGGGCAAAAGACCATCTATTTCTAAACAGTTGTGTTTTTTAAGACTTACATTTATTTATATATCACAAATATTGGCAAGAGAGCAGTAACAAACATGTGTCCAGGGACCCACCACTGTCTTGGTCAGTAGGAACTGGTGTAGCTTTGTAGACCCAAACTGATCTATAAGAATTCATTGCTGACAACTAGAAAATGTTCAAGAGTGACTCACCTCAGTAACTTGGCATCAAAAACCGTTTCAACATCATGAAGAACTGATGGTATGTACTTCAAGGCAGCAACCTGAATTGACAGACAGATCATGTTAGTCCTGTATGTTTTTACATGTACATAAACAGCACAGAGCACACCACTGAAACTACACACAAAACAAACTGATAAAATTAGACTTTCTTTCCCCAGACTGAAACGTTTGAATATTAGTTTCATCAGGGTTTTTATACTGAGGGTATACAGAGGAGCTTAAATACCATAATACAAAGTAGATTTTATTCTTTTTGCAGACCAGTGAAAGGATTCAGGCTTTGTAGATAATCTCTCTGCAGACCACTGAAGTGTAACTATGATGCAAATAAGTAAACCAAGCGCTGATTAAAGCAGAAGCTGTATCAATTCCACCCCAGGAATATGCCATGGGGAGGCAGAAGTCAGGGTACCAGTTATCCACCTGCCCTGATGCCACCCTCTCTAGAATAGATGGAGAGGGGTGTCATGTCCCTAACCAGCCACGTGCAGCTAAGCTGTGTGATGGTTTCTCTTCTCCTATCAATTTCTGAGGTATATTTTGACAGTATAGTGGGGGAATCAAACCTTACCCTGACAAGGGTAAGAAACAAGTTACTATTCTTACATGGACAAAAAAACTTCAGCAGGCAATTTTCAGGCTCAAAATCCCCACTAACACTTAAGGCTAATAACCATAAAGACCAGCTTGCAGTACTTCACTGTGCACCTTTAGAGTAGAAATTCCTACTAACATTTTGCTGAAAACTAAATTACAGTGATGTGAAGTCTTTTATTACTGATCTGATAGAGGGCTATCTAGGTTCAATATTTCTCTACCTGTACACAGCGAGCTCCTTGTTAAAAACTTAGTGTCTTTACTGAGAGTAGGGGGGTTAGAATGAAGACAATCAGAGCACAGCTTTCTTTGGCTCTCTTTTAGACCTTTTAAACACAATAAAGCTATAATTTTATCTGTATGAGCTTCCGCGGCAGTAGCCAATTCAAAAAAAACCGAAAAATACTACTCATGTCTTGACTGAAAAAGAGAGAGTTTAGTCTGCAGCAAGAGTGAATACAGTATTTCAAAGAACTCAATGCTGGCTTAAGATACCTTCAGATAAAGTCATTCTCCTGCAGATCTGATCCTACACCCGTACACAAACCCGGAAAGGTCAAAGGAGTGTTTAAAAGCTGTTGCCACTTCAACAAAGAGATTGTATCTTCTACTGATCTTGAGAAATCCTGGGGCTATTTAAAACACCCATACAAATACCTGCGTTGGACTAGGAATAGACTTCAGCTTTATTTCAGGCACGTGCTGTTCCTCACTTTTCAAGCAACAAACACTGCATGAAGAGACTGCACAGCAGCATCTGAATTTCATTTTACATCAATTCACAGGTGAAACACTATGAAAGATGTTTGATAAAAAACAGAGCCGCCAGTGGCCACAAAATATTTCAAGCAGTACTCCACTGACACCTGGTCTATTGTACTGTCTGACTTTCACATATTCCCTGCTCTACACTTGCATGAGGAGGGAAGTGGGAAGGACAGCGCTACCACCTCTCTGCAGATCCACAGTTCCAGCTGAAGTACAATAATGAGACTATCCCCTGCACTATTTTAGACTCCCAAGTTTCATTTGCAATAATTGCTTCAAATGATGCACTATGGACACAATTGAGCACTGCCCTTAATGAAGTCATAAAAATCTCCTAGTCAGCAGTACAAGATGTTCTGCATTCTTCAAACCTTAAGAGATTAGTTTTTTAAGCGGGATACAGATAAACCCACAGCACTGCAGAAAATTATTTCTTACATATACAATATACTGTTAAATTTATTTTAACCTTTACTCCTGACCAAGCTTATTTTTAGCTGCCCTCTTTTTGCAGCATTACATTATACATATTCATGAAATTCGAGTACCCATGAGATGAAAAGTACATTCGAAGAAATCACTGGTGCTCTGTTTCTTAATCTAATTTTACTTGCCATCAAGGCAACTTTAAGAAGTCACTGTGCCATCCCCTATTGTGCACCACAAGCCAAGCATCAGTGTCAGTACCTTTCTAGGCTTATTCTCTCACAAGAAAACTGTACTGAGATGCATAAAACCCTTCGAATCTACTGCTGCAGTAGGATGGGCCAAAACTGAGGGAAAGAATGAGAGAAAGGCAGCATCTTCATATTACATTATTTTTCATACTTTTCAATGCCACAGAAAATTTCTTTTTCCTGTGTTCCAATGACCTTGAGAACATGTCATCTAAGGTTTCTGAAAGCACGCACAGCGTTGGGAGTTGTGCTTTCTCAAATCAGTGCCTAGGAGCGAGCTGGGGAGAGCTGACATTTGCAGCAGACAAGACCATCTGTAGGTCAAATGTGGTGTGTCAGTTGGGGAACAGAACAGTTGGGAAAGAAGCAGGGCCTTGATTTGTAAATTAAGGTTGAGAGCACAAGCTGGTCAATGAAAGGGCACACTCACAGACTACAAGTCAGAAGTCAACAGTAGGATGACCTAAAACAACATATAATCTGAAATTTAAAACTAATTCATTAAATTTTATTCCCCAGAAACAGAGGGTGATTTGAACAGACACAAAACACATCGGCAGAAAATGATGTTTTTTCCCCCTGAGTGCTCAGAGAAAGGAAAGAAATTACTGATACCTCCCTACTACCCCTCACCCCCAGAGCATCCCTTCACCAAACTATTAGCAGGTTCTGGAAATTTATTTCCAGGTTTTCAGATTTTAAGGAGACTCTACCACAGAAGTACAGATTTTATGAAAAAAAATCTCTTAAAACTACAAAATTCACCAGCAATGGCAACAGAAAAGTAACTGATAAATGCAACAAATCTGTGGCATATCCGTGCCAAAATAATTTAAAGAAAGGTTTAACTCTAGTGTTAAGAAGTCCTACCACTGTAAAGACAACATAAGTTCTGAACTAATTGTTTTAAATAATTACAAGAATAATCTGTAAAAGACTCCTAAAAGGAGGAACCCTACATCTGCACATTGATACTTGCACTGGTGAACTTAAACCACTGCAATCTCCACTACAAGGGCCAGCCTTACAAAGAACCATCCCAGGACCTGCACCCAGGCAACTCTGCAGCTCAGAGGGTTGATTGAAACATCAGCAAAGCTGGGATATTGAAAATACAATCCCACTTGTAATTTAATTACTTCATGCAATGCTGAAGTTGAGAAGCATTCTGTCTGCATCTTTAAACAAAAGAGATAACTTGACCAACTCCAGAAGCTTTTTTTAAAAAAAGGCTAAAATGAATTAATATGTACATTTCCAGTTCACCAACAACAAATTAACAATTCAGTCTTCATCTGTTCAAAGCTTATATGAACTGCACTACAAAACAGAACCAGATATCTGCCCTTCTCAAAGCTCAGGAACTACAATAAGTCAAAGCCTCAATCCACTTCACCCAGCTTTAGCACAAGGACTGAAAAGATCGATTTTTAACTTTTTGTAAACCTATACAGCATTTAACAGATTAGGAAGTAAGATATCACTCAGTAGATAAAGTTAAATTGAAACAATAAAGTGCTTCTGGCACAGATGAGGCTGCTCCATATAACACGTAATTTTATAAACAATCTTTTCCTGAGTGAATTAATTTTCAACGCTAGTCTGAGTGTGATTCTATCAGTAAAAATGACTGGGACATTACTAGTGGCTAAAATACTGAGTTCCAAATTAAAAAAAAAAAAAATTTAAAAAAAAGCAGCGGCCAAGAAACTTCAGGTTTCAAAATAATTCTTTAAATCATCTACAGTTAAACCTGATAGGCATTTAGACAACCAAGGATTAAATAAAAGTTAAAAATTCACATTTAAAGGCTCTGCAAACTAGTTNTGAACTTAAACCACTGCAATCTCCACTACAAGGGCCAGCCTTACAAAGAACCATCCCAGGACCTGCACCCAGGCAACTCTGCAGCTCAGAGGGTTGATTGAAATATCAGCAAAGCTGGGATATTGAAAATACAATCCCACTTGTAATTTAATTACTTCATGCAATGCTGAAGTTGAGAAGCATTCTGTCTGCATCTTTAAACAAAAGAGATAACTTGATGAACTCCAGAAGTTTTTTTTTTTTCAAAAAGGCTAAAATGGATTAATATGTACATTTCCAGTTCACCAACAACAAATTAACAATTCAGTCTTCATCTGTTCAAAGCTTATATGAACTGCACTACAAAACAGAACCAGATATCTGCCCTTCTCAAAGCTCAGGAACTACAATAAGTCAAAGCCTCAATCCACTTCACCCAGCTTTAGCACAAGGACTGAAAAGATCGATTTTTAACTTTTTGTAAACCTATACAGCATTTAACAGATTAGGAAGTAAGATATCACTCAGTAGATAAAGTTAAATTGAAACAATAAAGTGCTTCTGGCACAGATGAGGCTGCTCCATATAACACGTAATTTTATAAACAATCTTTTCCTGAGTGAATTAATTTTCAACGCTAGTCTGAGTGTGATTCTATCAGTAAAAATGACTGGGACATTACTAGTGGCTAAAATACTGAGTTCCAAATTAAAAAAAAAAAAAATTTAAAAAAAAGCAGCGGCCAAGAAACTTCAGGTTTCAAAATAATTCTTTAAATCATCTACAGTTAAACCTGATAGGCATTTAGACAACCAAGGATTAAATAAAAGTTAAAAATTCACATTTAAAGGCTCTGCAAACTAGTTCAAGTTTCAATATCCTGAGAAACCAAATTACTTTAACTTTCTTCAGGGCTCCTAAAACTTTCTTCTCTGATATCTTTGGACCATAATCTACTTGAACACATTCAGTTGATCCTACCAATCTACGTTCCACTTATCAACGATAATTTCAAGTGTGACAGATTTAAGTCAGTTTTAATACTCTGATTATTCCTGTATTTTTCCAACAGACTCTCTGAACTTTCCTCTCTGGGTATGAAAGTGTAACACCTATGGAGTCCCATGTGTCTGTAGGATCACTGAATAACCACCTGTCCCTTACTCTGCAAAGTTAATTTATACTGCTACAGCATTTATCATTGTCATCTCAAAGTCCCCAAGGGAAATCAGTGTTGAATTTAGGCAGAGAGGCAGATTCATGAGTTTCTTTCTACTCCTTTCTCCTTCCTCTCAGCAGAAATTATCTCCATTTTCTGGCCTGCATCCACCTACCAGAGCAGGAGTCTCAAGTATCATCACTGAGGTCTCCAAACCAGCACAGAAATGCTGTCCCTTGTGAAAGCTGTGGCTAACTTGCCTATGGAGTTCATAGTAAATGGGAGGGAGCGTTAATTTTAATTTTGTTTCCCCCATTAAACTTATTTCCAGCAGCTGGCACTAAACTACAGTTGGACACTTCACATTCCATGACTCTCCTATTAGAATTTTATAACGTTAACACAGTAGTTTTTATTTACTGTATGTAAAGAAATCTCTTTGTAGGCTTCCCTCAGAGACACAGCTGTATGAGTCATCAGGAGTTAGAAAACCAGCAAATCATTGATATAAACCAGTATTGCACATCTGCCATTAATGTTCCTGCTAAAGAGAAAACTTACAGTACCTTATGCAGATTCAGATACCCAAAAGCCCACTAGTGCTTTGTGGTTTCATAACCACAAATAGGACCTATTTTGCACAACTGACAGCACTCATTAGAAATCAAAGATTTTAATTTTCAATATGGTATTGAGCAAAGCATAACTGTTTAATAACCAGTATTTATGAAACATGCTAACATACTCTTTAAAATTACTGCAGATTTCTTCTCTTTAGTCCTAAGAGATGCTCAGTTCTGTTTTCAAGGTTCTGCTATTTCTTAGAAACATCAACTGAGATGTCATGCATTTTTGCTGAACAGGTATAACATTAGGAACCGGCATTAAGCATGCAAATATGGAAATGAGGGTAGGTACAGCATCATTCCTCACTATATGCAATGACACAGTGGCACTGGCACTACAGCCTGCTCTTAAACACTCCCACCTGCCTTTCAGAGGCAGCACTGCCCCTTGCACACCCAGCAAGAGTTAAGGAAGAAAAACAGGAAGAACAGTTTTCTACGACCCTTTCGTGTCACTCTCAAGAAACTACCCCGCTCCTTAGAGGAAACACAGATGGACAATCCCACACAGCCACTTGGGGATCAGGCAGGGCACAATGCAGTGCTGTGACATACTCTCCCAAAGAGCATAAAACTTCCAAGATCTATTTCTTAATTAGCACAAGTACCATAAGAGCAAACATTATTATATAAACTCTTTTAGTATTAAAGATGCTTTTTCTTCTTCCCAAGTTTCTCCTGCTTCTGATGCAGTATTCAAATGTATAAACTATTCCCAGGAAGGCCTCTACAGAATTATCAAATAACAGTGGATCTGATTGATTTTCAAATGCATTTAGAACATTACTGTAACCATGGTATTATACAATTAACTTGGTATTTACTTTTTCAGCTCTTTTGCAGTTGCACATTAACACTCCATGCAAAGTGTCAGCTAACAGAAATCTCAAGATCAGCCACCTGAGGTTTTATTCAAGACAGACTTTTTCACTGGCTTCCACTTCAAATCTAACTCGTATTGAAAGGAATCAAAATACAAAACTAGAGGAAATTTCAAGCCAAATAAATACAATGAGTTTTTAATGAAGAATGTATGAAGCATCAATATTGCAGCTGCCTAATACATCTTCTGCATTTTACTCTACAGGAAATCTTGATTGTTTTTCATCTTAATACAGAACTGTAAATTATTTGATAAAAATTATGTTAATAGCTCCTTTTTTTCTTCTTATTTTCTTTAAAACATCAGATTCTGAAGCATTAGAATAACTGAGATTAAAATGAATGGCAAACCCTGATCCTATTTTCAGGTTAAACAAAATAATTCCCAAACACTGGTGAAATAAAACTATTTTTTCCTACTAAGATGATGGAATCCCTGTTTAGCGTTATCTGAAGAAACTCAAGAATTTAACATCCAGGTCCCACTGAAGGCTTCATGTCACTAGATTGCTTAAAAGATTCCAACATCTGTGTCTTGGTTCTTTCACTCACTACATTTATAGAATTTCTGTAAGTGTATCTTGTCCTGACCTTTTCAAACTAGGCTTCAAATTTATTAGACAACCTGGTCTTCCAACAGAGGGGAATTACAAAAGAGACATATAGGATAAATTTCCTAAGATTGCCTTTCCCTCAATTTGAAAAGAACAAAAATAAAAAGCTCACCAAAAAAAACCATATAAAACCCCAAATCCAACTGGTTTCCAAGCACACACCAACCTGCAACAAAATGGCAGTTTTATGCTGGCTTTTCATCAGGTTGTTGATGGATTCAAAGAGTCTCCTCATAGATTCTTCAAATTCTGTTTGTTCTTTGCCTTCATATAATCTGTTGAGAGATGCATTAGGTTATCCTTTCAGAATCAGAAAGTTTCATCACCCTAAAAGTAACAGATTTAACATTAAATATGTATTTCAGAAGTTGATCCAATATTACGTACACAGATATTTCCCCAGTGGGTTATAACTGCTATTCATTGTATCATGTAGGAATTCTTCAGCTTGAACACTACATAAACACTTTAAATTGTTTTAAAAGCTTCTAAAGCATGACATCTCCCAGATTTGAGCTTTTACTTCCAAAAAGTCATTTTACTTGCAAAATAACTTACATGCCAAAAAAATTTGATTTTTTTTCCCACTACAAATGAGCTACTACAGGATATTTTTCACAAATTATGACTGTTTCTGTCTTCTGCTGCTATTGCCACTTTTTGAAAGAGCTATTTTTACTGGCTCCATTAACCAGTCTGCTTTTTGGAAAAAAGTCTCTATTTGACACTTAAAAGTTTAAAAGTGCATTTAAATTGAGCTCACTCCATTATTTCTCCATTCCCTGTGCTAAAGTTTGAATCTCTCAGATTACCTCTCCTGCATTGTTCATACTGGCTCTTAGTACTAAACACTGCCTACATAAACAGTAAAAACACTGGTGACATGTGAAATTACTTATGTGAAAGAGCTGTCAAAAGTTAAAGAAAAACAAGCTGAGAAAAAAGCCAAGATGACAAGAGAATCCTGAAATGTGAGTAGAATACTGTGAGCTAAGTGCTGCCTCTTCTGCTCCATCAGAAGAGAAAAATCTTTTTAAAGTTATATATTGCAGTGTCATTTGCTTTTCAATTTGCAATGTAAGACTGCCTACAATAATAATAATAATTGTCCAATGAATTTAGAGTTCCAGACCTCTAGTTAAGAAGGAGTAGATACGTGCAGCTAATCACCTAAGTATGCAACATATTGCAATAACCTAGTTTATAACAGGTTGTCCAACAAACACTTTTTGCTGTGAGAATACACAAGGGATTAAAATGGCAATCAAAGTTCTCCCTGAAACAAATCCCTGCCTTCTCAGCTTCATCCAGACAAGAATTTTTCCATAATCCCCTACACAATGGTTGCTTCCCCAAAACTCTAATGTCCCCTTCTGCTGTGACACTTATGATAAAACTATAAAGCTGTATTCTGTTCTCCTGGTTACTAGCTCCTTTCTTATACAGCTTTACACCTTGTTTACCTGCATCCATCTATAAGTAGTAAGTTCCTAGAGACAATATAATTTCCAAGGTACTATTTATAGCAAAAATTACCTTCTGAATCTGCTCCTACTTCAACCAAAACTTCATAATTCAGCAAGCAGACTTAATTATGCAAAACTATAAATCCATATGGATTCACCCCCCCACAATAATGAGCAGAGGAGAAACAGAGAAAACCTGTATTAGAGCTCCCACTGAGCAAAAGACAGGTAGAACAGACCACCTTCCTGTTCTGGTGAATGCCAACCACAAACACAACCTCCAAATTCTCATTCTCCCTACAGGCCTGAGCCTGCCACTGCCTGGCTTCTGGCCCCACATTCCTTCAGCCACAGAGCAAAAGGACATCAGAAGAAGCTTTAGGGGGACACCAGCTCAGGATAAATGGGAAAAGGTGAAGCAGAAAAGAATTGAGGAAGTGGGTCTGTGGTATATGGGGAGATTACAATTACCAGTGTGCAATTTTTCTCCTTCCACTTTTCATCTCCTTCATTCTCCCATCCTTTTCCCCTAAACCTGAATACTACTCGTAAATACTACACCTCCTATATTTGCCTGAACTATACACATCCAGCCCATTGAGTCTTCCCTAAAAACTCCTTAGCAGGAGATCTGAAACTCTAAATTTAATTGGGCCATGATTCCTGAAACGCCACTGTTCCATGCCCGGTCTGAGGGGCTGAACACCGTGTTCCCAAGGACAAGTCTCCAGCCTCCAGCCATCTGTTGTGACGTTTGGCCATCCACTGGTCTTAGGCCAAGCCACCTGACACAAAGAATAATCACCCTTTGAAACCTGCTGCTATTACTAATAATCTCTGGCACTTACACTGAGAATCAGAAAGCAGTTATGAATAGTGTCTCTACCAGAAATATCTCAACAATACCTGTATTTTAGAGCAGTTGCCAGTTTTATGTTTTGTAAACATAAAGACCAGCTGTGTTCTAGAATCAGCTTTTTCTACTTCTCAGTTCTCCTTCTATTTCTGATATTAGACAGCTAATTAAATTACAATAGCTGGGTACTTACTGTGAAAATAATGTCCTTGATCTAACAATGAACTTGAAAACATATTCCAGTGCTTTCAGAGTTCTTAGGATAGGTTCACATTGCTCCCCTCGGCTGGAAGTATCCAAGTATGTCTTCAGAACCGTCATTAATTTCCTGAGATTTAAAAACATTTAAAAATAATTTTTATTATTAGTTTTTAATTAACTTCTTTAACTTGTTTGACAACCCTAAATATATGTTCATGCTTAGTCAAGCACATACAAAAAAACAGACTGCATGCATTTCTGCACTTATGTTACATATATTTTGTCAGTATAAACAAATCAGGAGCAAATTCCTAGGTGCATAAGCCAGAGAGCAATCTGAAATCCCAAAAGAGCAGCATGACTTTACAGAGTCCTGGAAGCACCTTTACAAAAGTTTGTAATACACATGCACAAGGTAACACAAAATACTACTTCTGCCTATCTACCCTGAGCAGTGATTAAAGACCACTACATGCTCTAATTAACTGCATGTAAATATTACAATATTCCAGTACACAGCAATATCTGCCTAAAGTATTTATTTTATTTATAAGGGTGGTTTCTTTGTACCCAAAAGCAACTTTTTGCTAAACACACAACGGGCTACAAACGTACAGAAGTTCATCTAAAATCAAGTTCCTTAATTTATAGTTATAGAATCACTTAAATGGTTAAACCAATACAAATGGTGTAATCTTGATCTTAATGTAGCCATAAGAGCTAAGATAAGGGTGGTTTGGGTTCATGTCCTACATCATAAAAAAAATGGAGACCTACTGTCCCCTGCCCTAAAAAAACAAAGCCAACAGCCAACTCTCTGTGTAACTAATACACATCCCCAGCCTAACTCACATTTCATGACCAGAACACTCTGCTTTCAGCCTCTCAGCCCTCTGGGCACTACATCCATTGTGTGTTTCCATTTACTCCATTTTCTAGCTTCTCTGAGGTGGAACGAAATTTATCCAACTTGTGTGTATGGGCAGCTCACATTAAGCCCTCTCAGAACTCTCCAAACACCAGGAGAAAGAACAACTAAATAGGAACTGAAAAAATTGGTAACAGTTTGGCCAACCAACCATATCATAACATGTTATAATATGTCTGGGACACAGTATTTCCTTCCTGGTTAGGAATTAGGCCACAAATGTGTTATTATTTCATACATGATTCTGGAAACAGAGTAAATCTTCCATGATGTGCATTGAATCAATAATGTCAAGAAAATGCATGATGTAGGGAACAATCCTAAACACTATTGTTTTGCCTCTACCAGATTGGTTTAGTCATCAGAACATACCAGCCAGGTAAGTCTTAGAAATACTTTATGCAAATGAGGCTGAGAGGTTCTGTACCCTTCCTTCTCTTCTTTCACAGTAATATAAAGCATTAAATGACATGTGCTTATTACTTATGGAGTGAGAGGGGATTAAAGAAGAGGACATAGTTTGTGTTTGAGTTTTCTGAGCCCATTAACTCTCACTTCAGCCTTCCTGGGATGTGAGAAAGGGCTGATTTTGCACTGCTGCCTTTCAACTGTAGGAAACTCCTGTTCTAGTGAATGATTTGTGTGACATTTCCTGTTGAGTTAGAACTGTTGCAAATTCAGCACAGGCACTGGAAGATATCCTCCACTATTGCAAGCCTTCAGCTCAGGTCTTCCATGTACTATTCATATTGCAAATTAAAGTTCTGCTTCAATCTGCCACTCCATTAAGCTGCCAGAACAAGACATCAGGTAGATTAAAAACCCACATCTATCCTGTTATAGCACATCTCAGAGATCAGCACCAGCTGAAGATGTCACCTTCCTTCCTAATTCAGTCATTTTATCCTACCCTCACCTGCCAAAACCTGTTCTAAATAAAGGAGGAACCCAGGATTAACTTAAGTGTATAACATGTCTTCTGAGCTTTTACTCTCTTCTCTGAGTCCATGTCTTCCCATCTGGGCATAATGTGGAAGCTCCAAAAGTTGAAAACAAACAAACAAATAAATAAATAAATAACCACAAGTCCATCCAGCTGCCCGCTGGCCTGACCATGTTACAAATACTAAAACTCCATTTCACAGCAGGACACGTAACAAATACCAAAATTCCAGTTCACTGCACTGAAACCCTCCTGACACAACATCAGACTAAAATGCATATGAAGACTTGACAGTTCCCAAACAATTCTTTTCCTCTTGAGTCTTCTTGATGTGGAAAAAGAAAATGCATGGAAAGCTATGTAAATGCGTTAAGAACACCCTCAAGTCCTCACCTGAGGTATTTCAACTTAAGGCCAGGGACATAAAGGGAGAGGCTTTACAGCAAATTATCTTTTGGTAAATTTGACAGGACACAGGTGAAGTGCTCAGACACAGCAAAATCCAGGCAACAGAAAACAAATACCAAAGCATCATTTAACCCCCAATCATTTGCTATTCGTTCATTAATTCCACTTATAATCAAATGTGTCCCAGAGGCAGATAAGCAAACAGCAGCATCAAAAAACAGTCACCATTAATTACATCAGAAAAGTCATAAGCAGGATTTACTTTCTTTTATGTGATGGTGGATGTTTAGGACAAAAAGAAGAGAAAAGAAACTTACTTGTATGCCAATGTTGCACTAAAATGCTGTTGGATGTATGCTTCCAAAACGGTATTAAAGTGCTGAAACTTACGGTCTGCAATGAGCCCTATGATGTAGATCTAAAACAGACATGGACAAAATTAGCCAAAGTCACATTTCAAATTTAAATATTCACTTTCTAAAAATATTTCTGATAATTTACTATGTAAGTTTTTTAAGAAATTTGATTTTCAGTCAATTAGTAATATTCTTCTGTTCTACAGAGACTTTAATACTAATTCCCTGAAATGAACAGCTTGATAGTTTGCTCAAAATTATAAGGTTCTTCACTTTGACAAATAAAATCATTGGTGCTGACTCTTACCAGTGCATCAAAGACAAGGATGTCATACTCATTACTGTGGGAGTGTTCCATCATGATGTTAAACAGGGCATCCAGTGTATCCTGGAGAAACTGTAGAACATGAAAGGAGAAACTGGTTACAAATTCAACTTGAAAACCTCACAAGAAAGTTTTCTGATAGTAGACTTGTTTTCCCTCAAGTTAGAATTTTACTACCTTTACTGAAGCATCACTTTAATTCAGAAAACATTTCCAAGGATTTAGGCTCTAGTTGCTTTAATTTTAAGAACCTACATCCTCAGACACATGAGCAATCAGTAACACATGCTTAGCTCAAAGCTTATGGAAAAGATGAAAATATTATATAAATGACATTACTTGTTAAAACTGCATTCCCATTTCCTTAGTGACACAGATTAGTAGTTGTTATTTTCACATATACATGATGATTAAAAACACTCTTCCTAGTTCTGTGGTCTGATTCAAATTCTGCTCAAAATCAAAGGAAAGTACCTCAGTGACTTGGGACATAAATCTTTGGTTAAAAAAATCCACTCCTACTTCTTTTTTTTAAAATTTTTATTATCATTCCTGCCCTCCAGAGAGATACTTAATGTTTATGTTTAAAGACACAAATGTAATAGACTCTGCCATTTCCCAAAATACTACCAATTTTTTATTCATGTTATACTCATTAAATTAAGAAAGTGCTTTGTTAAATACATAACACTTGCTGGTTTTCATATCAACAGGTAAATTAGTAACTGAAAAGAAAGCAGTAGGAATTGTTCGTGATATTTCAGACAGACAAAAGGAAACAGATGAACAGAGATTGTGGAAAATATATTATCATTATTATCTTCATCTCCTAGTAGTAATCTTTCAAATCCCCCAGCCTAACAATAGCCCATGCCAGAGATATCTGAGATCAAAAGGCAGAAGAAAAGCTGGCCAGGCCTGTGAAGAAACCTGTCCTGGTATTTGCTTTCTTGCTCTCTCTAAGGAAGAGCTTTGCTCATGTCCTTTGCAGACTAACAAAGGCATTACACTGTATGAAGGGGCATGAGGAATAAGTATTATTAGAATAACTATTTAAAGACACACCTTCACAACTTCCTCTCCATCCACAATCTTCAGTTTTTCCAGGTTCTCCTGAAGCAGCTCTGGCTTCATGCGCCACTTCAAGAGGCCCAGCAAGCCCACTAATAGGAAATAAATGGGCAGATATTAAAATTCAAAGTGCAATTTATCAATTTGTGCAAATGTCTTCTTTCTAAACCTCCCCCCTGTTTAGAAGATACATACCATTCTGAGTTAGCTTTGTCGAACAAACAAGAGTTGAAATGTAAAATACATCTCGAGAGCTGACTGAAAGCCCCCCAACAATACTTGAGCTCCTGACCAAGGTTGCTCCTTTGTTTTCCCCGAACTGACGTGTAGAAGGCAATGTCAAATAAGCACCAGCATCCTCCATTTTTTTACTGTCCCCCTGAAAAAAACAACATACCATTCACATTTCACACGGCTGGATTTAAAATTAGACTTCTACTTTCTAGAGAAGTAAACAAAAATAAGGTGTAGGGAGGGAACAGGAGGGGTGACACCACTGGCAGAGTAAAAGCAAGAGCCAATCTCTCATTAAAATGTCAATAGGTGTGGAACCCAACAGACTCTCGAGCATCACATTGAAGGCTACACAGGGTATAGACAACAGGATTATGATGTCTGCTCACAACTTAAAAGCAGAAAACAGGAATGAGTAAGGAAAGAATAGCAGCACTATTTTGCTGCACCATTATAACTTTATACTTGGACCTTGAACATAAAAGATCAGGGTGTGGAAAGATGATATTTTAAATCAGGCAATATGCTGCAGTAACTAAATAAAGAATATATGCTTTTCCATACAATGAACAGTACAAAACCATAGAGCCAATAGGTATTTTCCCCTTCTCTATTTCATCAAGTTGTGCACCACAATCCCACAGATTTTCTGGGTCTCAAATTAGAATTCCCCAGACATGAAGGTAGTTTTAGACAAGGGCAATAAAAATCATGCTCCTCACAGTTTAGAGAACACAGCTTTTCTTTAACAAAACTACTCCAGAAAATTTCCCTGATGCATTCGAGCTGTCACTTACAGCTACAACACTGTGACAGATATGACTCAATCCCAGACCCTTAGTCTACAAATGTGCATGAGCAAGGGGCTGCAAAAACCATGATCTAGAAAGACATTTTAATGTTTGGAGGTTTTATCTGGTTCAGTGACTGCAGATGTGCAGTTTCTACTCCCTATCAAACACGAGGTGAGTTTAAACATTGGCTGTAAGAGACCCAGACAGACAAGAGGCCAAACCCTGGTGCAGTACAAACACCTATGAGTGTATCAGGCTCGCCAAATAAATACTTCCCAGATTTCTGGAAGCACAAGAAACACTTGACTTCCTCTTCTTGGGACAAGTCAGACAGACAATGGGAAAAAGGCTTGAAATTTTATCCAAAAGTCTCTCAAAAACATTCAATGCCTAAAGACAGTTTAAACGGAGCAGTTTTCAAATTACTTATTTTGAGAGGCCAGATGTATGACTGCTTTAAACACTTACAGCTTACAATTACTGTTTTTAATACTAGAATAGGCAAGCATATGTCAGAAAATCTGTCTGCTTCTCACACCCATAAACTAGGTCAATGCCATTTAGCATTTTTCATCCATGCTGTCACTTCAGAAAAATATTACTGAACTGATGAAAGAACAAATTAGGTGGAATTTCATAACCAACATTAACCACACAGTCCTACAACATGGTCATTATTTTCCTTCTAGTATCAACATTTATCAGTGAGAGTTTCAATGAAGAGAAGATAAATAACTATACATTGCCATTAATCTCTTTGGGCTTGCCTAAGCAACTTGATTTAGTTGCATGCATCTCACTTGGCATTAATGTCACAACAAACTTGTTTACTGGAAAGAGTGCGGAGAAACAACTAAAGTTTCCTTTGTATTGGAAGTGATTTCTGGTTCTTAGCTCCTGTTAGACACCATTCTCCAAGAGGGGAAGTAAACAAAACAAAAGTCTTGAAAAATCTGTTCCCTCCTTCCTTCACAAAGTCAAAGATGGCACCTGTGTCCAGCCAGGGTTGGCTAAAGCTGTTCTTCACACCCAAAACCAAGTTGCTGAAACTTTCACTTTTGTACCTGAGTAACCACACAGAGCAGTTTAAAACAAGCATTCTCCTAAGAGTGCATTACCAGATTATTCATGTGGCAAAGATTCCAAATGGATCAAACACTTTCACACCTCCAGCAAGAGGAATGGTACTCACCCAGACACAGAGCTGCAGCATAGCTTTCTCTATGCTACAGAAGGCCAAAACACAAATATCAGTAAAAAGAGTAATCACCTCTCACTGTGCTTAGATAACACCTCTGTGTCATTAAAATGCTGAGCAATGTTTACTGACAATTACATCTATTTTGTTCAGATGAAAAACATAGTATTATCTTTGATAGAATAATAAACTCAATCTAGCACCAAGCAAATACTCAGTGCAAAGACAACAGAGTGAGAAAAGATGTGTCGTGAGAGCAAGAAAACTGAGCCCATACCTTTAGGACTAACAGATCATGGATGCCATCTTGAAGAGTTGTTCCATCCTCCTTCATTAGTCTTATGTAGGCCATTGCAAAATTCTTTTCTCCCTTATCTTTAGCTGCAAAGCAAAAGATTTTGGGTTGACTACCCATGAATGAATTAAAATTCACTGAAGTAAAAATCCCCTACTTACACTCTTGGGTCGACCTGTGCCTGAACATGAAGCGCAGATGAATCCTCTGCATGTCTTCAATGGGGACTGCTACCTTTGGTAAAATCAGAGAATAAGAGAGTTATGGGGGATGGTTTCATATGAAATGAGCTCCTATTTTAGAATAAATAAGCACCACTTCTGCGGTTTCCATAGTGCCTTTCACAGGCCATTTCAAACTGTTGAGCCTGATCACAGCGGCAGAAGTGGTGGCTGATAAGCAATGATCTGTTAGACTTGGCTCAAAGGCTGGCAGCAGCAAAGAAATGAATCCCAGACCCAGGGAGTTACTGCACACAGGTGTTGTATCCTACAAAATAAGCACAGTGCAGTCATACCACTCACCCTGGTAACCACAGAGAATTAAACACCACCTCTGCACTATGCAACTTCCACATTTCAGGTACAGTAATTGACAACCAGTTTATTAAACAGGTGAAAAGGGTATGGAAATTCCAGCAAAATAAATTGACTATATTGTTTTGGTTACATTTAGCGTAAAGCCTTGAGAAGAATCACAGGAGCTTGCAAGTGCTTTATTCTTAAAGCAGCATACTTTAGGACAAACATGCAACAAAAAGGGCCAGCTGTGTAAGAGAATGCACAGATTTTCATATAATCATGTTTATAGTTCTAAAAATTTAAGAACTTGCACACCTTTGTGTCCATTCACATCCCTTTACAAATCTTACTGCACAACACCTTAATATTAACCATGTTTTTCAACAGAATTTACTGTTAGTGATCCTCTACACAAGTCTGAACTATAGAATAATTTTTAAAAGGAACTAGTGTAATAAGCAATAAACAGAACAGATAAATGTTTTCAAAACAACAAATACGCTTCTGTTTGAAATCACACTTCCATTCCCTCCCTGTCCGGCACCATCACAGGTAACACACCTTAAGGTAATAACTGCAAGCTTGTCATACAAGAGTATTTTATCTTAAAAAAACATGCAAGGCTGACACTGCTTTATAAGAACTGTTTCTGGCAGCTTCTGGGCATTTTCCAATCATAGACATTAAAGCTTGATTAGATAATTATTAGTGTGTCTCTAAAGAAAAGCAAGACAGTTTTTTCATTTTGAAATCAAAAGAGGGGGTGGGTGTTCTCATTTGGTCTTGTTTGTTTGTTTGTTTTTTATTTGAAGCTACTCATCTCCATTGTTTCCCCACAATAGAACAAATGCAGTATTTCACTTTTGATGAGCCCTGTTAGGACATAAGGTTATCTAAGATGATCTCATTTGTTTTGCTGAGCAAAATCTACACATCATTTTCTAGGCCAAATTTCAAGCCTCGGTGATCATGTATCTCTAATAACTGATGTATGACTAAGACTCCATCCTTCAGCTGTAGTCAGGGACAAGATGTGTTTTGGAAAAAGCTGATGCTGTGCAACCTTTCTGCATGAGGCATTAAGAATTGAAAAACCAAGCGGGAAGGATCCAGGCCATACCTTCAGCGTCTCCATCCAGCGCGGCTGCTTAACCTGATAGTAAACAACTGATCTGTACTCGCTCACGGGCTTGTCCCCAGCTCCCAGGCACACAGCATTCTTACAAAGGGAGGGAAAAAACAGCTCTTAGTGCCTCATTCATTTGGGTAATTTTTTCTAACTTGAGCAAAACTAAAAAATTACCACAGAGAGCCTCCCTGAGAGCCCCAGCCCGGGAATTGCACCCCGGCCATGGGACGTGGCTTCCCCTCACAGCCTCCACTTCCCGCCCTCACACTTCCCACCCTCACAACCTCCGCTTCCTGCCCTCACAATCTCCGCTTCCCGCCCTCACAGCAGGTTTGGATTTGGGTAAGGCATAAATCAAAATTAAATAATAACGACAGCACCAACAGAGGGTAAGCACTAATGTGAAGATACTGCATTTTCCAAGCGTCTGAACACAGTGAAGATAAACTTTTATCATAATCTATGGGTAGGGCCAGTGTAATTGCATTTTAGAGGGTCACACAGTAGGCTCTAAGTGATGCGTGACGAGCATACAATAGACTTGATTTCTCCATAGGATGATTTTAAGTAACCAACACATAATCTCAATTAGTAGAAGAAACACAATAGGAAAAAAAAAGCCTAGCTTCATTATTCTGTTTATTTTTCCATTTACTTTTAAATACTTTATTCCAGCAGAGTCTCAGAATCACTAGACTGCACACCAGAGGTGACTTCCAAATTGGATGTTGCAGACGCACCACCAACAAATAATTAGAATTTCCCATTCTTTTAGGACTATCAGAACTAGGACAGGGCCAAGTGAAAGATTTGATCAACTTCAAAGGTTATGGTTTCCCAGGAATTCCATTTTCTTAGTGAGTGTGAAGAGAGTCAGCCTGCATCCACTGCTCTGGCTGCAGCTGAACTGTACGTGCAGAGGAAAAGCTAACGCTGCCCAGGGCACTGAGATCTCTGATGGCTGTCAGACACCAAAATAAAGTCCCTGAAGGGAGTAACTGTTAAATTCTCTACTGAAGGCACAGATTCAACTAATCCAATCTAGGCTATACTAACTACTGCAAAGGTGCAATTTGCCTGCTGAAAATCCAGGGAATCTCAGAAGTTTGCTTCAAACACCAGGATGCCCTGTGACCAGAAGGGTGTGATGCTGACACCTGAGGAGAGGGTGTATGGCGTGGTCAGAGGGATTTAACTGCAGAAAGCAATGTCTCATCCTCCTGAGCAGAGATTTTTCAAGGTTTATGCACCTACTTGTTTGTCACCTCTGTGACATTCACTTGGAACAAAAGTCCTTTTCCTTGTTACAGTAAATGTACTGCTAGTTCTGCAGCTGGAACTGGTTTGATACCTAAACAGAACCAACCAGTCTCCTGTGTAGTGAACATGTACCTGGCATGAGAAGCACTAATATAAATTCATGGGTTTGAAAGTCTATTGGTTGGGGGTTTTTTATAGGCTAAAAGGAAAAACCACTTTTGTTATTACTCGCATTCAACAGCATTTCAATTAACTCCTCAAAATTGTTGCTTAAACACGTCTAAGGCATATTACCCACAGAAAGCAGGTGTGATATTTCAGCTCAAAGACAACATGACAAATTCACTTTCTCCTAGCATTTGCAGAAATGACATATCTGCAGAACTGAGAATGCATAATATTGGAATGCGAGATTTAATGCATTGTAATAGGTTTGTTTCTTTAAGGAATATTTTTGTTTCTATGTATTTTAAGCATCTTAACTGTGATTAAACAGAATACAGAATAGAGTTAATGCATGCAAGTCATGGTCAGGTGCTGTCATATGTACAGGCAACGTTTTGTAATCAGGGCTACAGTTTGTTGTGTGGACCTTATGTGGGAGTAGGATTTTCTCCACTCATGCTTTAAAGTTACATTTTAGGTCAAGCAGTTAGTTGCAGTTCATAAACAAGTCATGAACCACAGTAATTTACTGCATCTTTATTTTATCTCAAAAAGTGTCATTATGATTTCACCCTCATGATCCCAACAGCATAAAACTCGGAAAATGAGAGGTCAAAAATCCCCCTGAATACCAAACTGGTGATAAACCCTAAGGAAAAGACAAAAGATCTTTATAATGGGAATAGACAAGCAAAAAGACACTGTAAATATTTATGTTGCATATGTAATTGTTGTCACTAATTTCATTATTTGCCATGTACTTAATTCAGGGAACAATGACACAAACTTCCTGGCAAAAATCAAGGGTTTCTAATGTAGCAGAAATGGTACTTCTAACATTTCAGTGTGCAAATTGCATTCCTCTGGGAATTTCCACAAGAAAAACCCTAGAGTAAGAATGCAGTAATTGTCAGAATCAGCATTTGTTCCTTGGCACAGCTAAAATAGGTCATTCAATGTTATTCCTCGTTACATTTTTATGCAAGACTTTTGTAGGGCTGTAATAGATAGATCACTTTAAAAATCATAAAACTTATTTGTCACAAAATGTCACAAGAAAGGGAATTGAGTTTTTGAATAGTGGTATTTTACAAAATGTGCCAGTTAAGCCTTACATCAAAAATGCAGCTCATGTTCCGATGCCACTCATGCAGAAAAAAAGAAAACTTACTGGCAACACTTTTCCTTCTTCATCACAGACACACATTATCACTTCCACATTTCTCTGAGTTGTTTTATTGTATTTATCAAAATCTCCATACAGCAGTGTAATATATATGTCATTTCTTATATCTCCTAAAAGAGAAATTGAAAGGTTAAAAAGCAATTAAAATGCGGTGAGAGCACAGAATCAGCTGAACTGCACACGGGTACTTTGCTTTTTGCTGTGAAGCAGGGAAAAATGTATTCTTTTCCATCTGAACTTAAATTTTCAGGTTTTGTTCTTAGCTAAGGAGAAACTGCGATGTGAGGAGAAGCAAATGGGAGCTCAGAGTGACTCGAAGCAATTCCCGTCCTGCCCCGACACCTGCTGGTGAGGTGGCGATGATCCCATCAGGAATTTTTCCCAAATACCCAGCTCTCCTAGAGAGGGCTTCATATTTTAATTTTCTCCTCTGAATGAATTCATATGACTTTTGGAAGGATCGAGGTTTGACATGAGCTCGGGAGAGGAAGATTTTGGTTATTTGTTTTTTAAAAAGGAGCCCAGCAGACAGTGAGTAATTTCAATTTTAAGATACCGTGTCAAATACAAATGAAATCAAGATATTGCGAATTCATTTGTTTATTATTATTAAAGAGCAGCAATAACTTACAATAAAAACAAGGTTAATTTAAAATTTAAGTGACACCCACCACAATCTCCTTACAGGATAAGAAATTTATGTACAAGAGATAGGTTTATCCCTCACTGTCTGGATTTCATTTTTCCTGTTTAAGTACCAGCAACTACTTTCCAAGGATTTCACTATTTTATATAAGCCTCTAACATTGCAACAAAACTTACCATGAGTGAATTCTAAAGATCCTCTGAGTTACACATTACAAAAATAAGGAAGGCAGCAGCTGATGCTTATTAACATAGGGAATGAGAAGAAATCCCTTCCTTTTAGACAATAGGCACCTCCTACCTGGCATGATTATTTCAGGGAATCCCAGCTTTCTAGCAACAACAGTGGTTCTGTCTACAAGGTGTGGGTAATCCTTTCTAGTCTGAATCACATCTCCAACCAGCATTTTCACTGTTACCCACAGACCTATAAGTGCAAAAAGAGGGGGGAAAAAAAGATTACTTTTTTGGTAGGGAATAAAAGAAATATGTCTTCAGATTATTGCCTCTTCTACCCACGAAAGCAGGGATAATAATTCACTTTCCTCACTTCCTGTAGATGAAAGTAAAAGCCCTATGATACAAAACTGTCACTGCTAATTGAAACAGCCCCTAAGATCTGCAACAAACTCCTGGTTCCTCAATTCCAGGTTCAAAGCTCACCCACCTCCATGGTGGTGCTACAGCTCCAACATAAAATGAAGTTTCACAAAAACACTGTCCCACTTAAAAAGAAAATAATAAAAATGTACTTTACCTTGTCCGCCACTGTCTCCTTTTGATGCAGTGATTTTGCTTAGGAGACTGTGTAAAAAGTCATTTTCTGCCACTACCCTGCAGGAGAAACAACAGCGTCTGCTAAGGAACCACGCGCTAAATATATCAGACACCATCTAGAACACAAGTGACAAACAGCCTCAGTCTTTGCAGCGTTGCCTCATTGTGATATATTTTGAATTTTTGTTAGCTCCCACTCAAGCTGCAGCCCTCTCACATTCAGCTGTGTGTACCCTGAAGTGAAAAGATTCAGTGAACAGCCAAGAATGGTGTTTTGTGACAGTGACAATACGAATGTGCTCACCAACGTGCCACTCCAGCTCAGTCCCCTTTCCCTGACTAACAGCTGGATAAAGGAACTTGGAATTTTCATCAGCTACTTTTGAATTTAGAAACAAATTCTCACATAAAAAACATGTTGGGTCAAATTGGAAACAAGTGAAATGATAAACTGTTGTCTCATACCTGGGTCTTTCAGAAATAAATTTATCCTCCATAGTACACAGCAGCAGTGCTATTTAGGACACACGGAGTTATTTCCAGTATTTCCACTGGTATCTCTACATTTGATCTGTGAGCATTACATTTTTTGGCAGCTGCTCTGGCATTATTTCTGAAGATAGTATATGATAATTCTATTACTTTTTAAGGAAACACAGTTTTTACTCTTATTTTTCTCGAATTCAAAACAGAACCAAGCTCACAGAATAGTAGTTATTCTTGCTTGTAAATCTTACTTGTAACTATTTGGCTTGGGTTTGTGATATAGGACAATGAACCAGCTGTCCAAAGGAGTCCATTCAGGGAATTAGACATTAATTTAATGTACTGTGGTACCCCTGCAAGTCTTAAATTCCGTTTAAAGTCATACTTAAATAATTAGCACTATTACAACATTCAATTGTTAAAGGCAAACTTTCTTATTTTTTACCCATTTTACAGATTGTTACAGCCAAAGAGACAGACAGACTGATAGATAAATATTTTCTTTTGCATATAAAAAAGACATATGTGACTGTCTTACGGATGAAAGGGAATGAAATGCTGCTTTTCTTCATCACTTTCAGATTTTCCTTTTATGATATCTGTAATATCCATGACTAGAAGAATAAAAGAAAAGCCATCAGAACATATAAAAGCATTTCAGAATAGCTTCTCTTATCTGTGAATATTCTTGTGCCCCAAGGCAAACGGAGCCTTTTCACCAAGTACCCAGCAGGGGTGGGTTTGGGGGGCAGAGCACTTCGTGCAAAATCCAAACTACAAACACGATTCTGCATGAAGGGGGAATTCAGACTAGTTCAAATCTAAACTTGTGAATACAGGTATGAGAGCTCTGGAGGGGCTTTTGGGACATAATTGCTGACTCTATTTCATCTGCAAGGAAATCCATTATTAAACCGGTTCTCTGCTTTCACTTGCACAGCTTGGCACTATATGAATAATTAGGAAATTAAATTCAAAAGCACATTTCTGACTTGAACTAAAATGCTAATGTAGGTGCAGTCTTTACAGACTTAACAAACTACAGAAGACAATTGATAGAGCTACTGTGTATTCTGACATATCTTGTAGATATTTTATAGTCCAGTGTTGGCAAAAATCACTGATATTCTGGTTCAGCCATAGCACAGGAGACATCAGGTACCTGCCACTCCAAAAGGCCGACGCAGCCCTTGTGTGTATTTCTTCGAATTACTGTCTCTCAGATCCATCCTTCCAACTCGAACTATTTGGCAAACTAAATAAATTTTGTCTCTGTTAAGGTCTTTATTTCCAAGATCCTAAGACACAAACAAAAAGAATCATAGTGCTATACCTGGGGAAAAAAACAAAACAAAAAAACCCCAAACCAAACAAACCAAACTCCCAAAAACCCAACAAACAAAAAAACCTGAGCACACCAGAAGGATGAAAAAACTGAGAGTTTAGTTTGAAAAAAAGGTAAGGTAAAATAAATAGAGAGAATAATAACAATCAAGAGATACAGCAGAGGAAAACAAATAAATCAAGTCATCAGTAAATTCCTGAGGCAGAAAACTGATCTGAATAAGGCCACTGAAGCATTGTTAGTGCCTTGAAGAACTCAGGGACTTGTCATCTTGCTCTAAGATTACCTCTGCTTCCTTCTTGCTCACTCTTTACAAGGTCTGAAGTGACTACAGAGAAGAGATAATTTCATTTGCAAATATGAAATAAAGTGGAAAGCACTTACTGTGAACACCACTTTAAGGTTGTTGAGCATATCAATTTCCTTTGGAAAGCCTCGGCTCCCCCATCTCACCAAGTAGTTCTCACTGTTTGGAAGACAAACATCTCATTGTCACATGATTTAAAACTTCTTCATTTACACAGTACAGAAGTTTTATAACAGTCTGTGGCGATGGATTAAATCTAAGACCAGACTAAAAAGACAAGGAAAACACTATACAAATATCAAAAGTGAGTTTTGAAAGAGTAACTTGAACATAACACAAATGGGCACCTTTTTTTGAGGCAACTTTACCATCATCATAGTGTGTTTGATGGGAATACTCAACAGAATCTTAATCCCTCCAGAAATTCATAAAGTACCCTAATTTTTTATCCACTTTCCCTCTTTCAGCACTTTATTCCAAACATCACAATATTCCCCATCAAGAACAATCTCTTAAATCTGAGATGGGCTCAGGCTTTTCCAAACTTCTGAAATGCTCAATCCAGGCATTACCTCTGAAAATATTTGGAAACTTGGAAACCTTTAGCCCATAACTAGATCTGTCCATGCTTCACTTTCCCTTTAGTTTTCTTCCTTTTATTCATATCTTCTTTGCATTATTGTATTTTTATAGCACATTGGCAATTATTTTACTTAATTTTGGCTGGTTGCATTTGCTACT
Source organism: Pardalotus punctatus (assembly GCA_013400915.1). Lineage (NCBI taxonomy): Eukaryota > Metazoa > Chordata > Aves > Passeriformes > Pardalotidae > Pardalotus > Pardalotus punctatus. Next base: position 33,910 of record VZTX01024700.1, read on the forward strand.
CTTCTGCAATCAAAGAAAGAAGCTTTACCTGATAATTGTTGATTTCTGTGGATCATACAGTGACATAAAGAGTTCTGCATCCTCTCCAATCCGGCAAACAAAATTCCTCACAAAGACATACAGGCTGTGGGTGGGGGATGAAGACATTCGGGAGTACGATGCATAATCTGGTTGATCCTTTGACTACTCAGGAGGAGGAAAATCATTAGTTAATAATAATCCATGAACTGAAATGGTAGGATAATATAAGCAGTTTCACTTTCTAGTATATGTAATAGTTAAACTTGAAAAAGAGAGCAGGGAGTTGGACTCAATTCTCATAATTCTCTTCCACCCTGAGATACTCCATGATTCCATGATTCCCATGTCTTAGGCCAGTTCTTCAACCAGCAGGCAATGATGTAAAGGGGGAAATATTCTCCCCACTTTTAAAGAGAAGAGCAAGTATCAAGATGTCAGTACAGTGACAAGCCTACAAGCTGGAAATAATATATTTTTGAACACAGTAAGATGTAGCAGAAGGCCTATGATCTACATCACAGTGGGGTTTCAGTGTGCTAGAAGCAATAGCAAAATGAAATAAGTCTCTTTGAAGAGGAGACAAATAAGATGTTGAGATCAGGACACAGCTGAGCAGGTTCACAGACTCACAAACAGGCTCCTGAACACTGCCTGCCTCCCATTTTAACCACCGAGAAGCAGCTTCTTAACACTTCTAAACCTGTTGTTTGTCTCTATCTTTAAAATAAATCGCCACAGTCTATCAGACTCCCAAGTTTCATTTTCCTTATATTGTCAGTTAATTACAAGGTGTTTTCCAGTGACCTGTCATGGGCGTTGCTGAAGTGTCACAATAAACAAACTATTTTCTGTCGAGTGTTTTACTTGTTTTTTTTACAGTTTACTTTCTCATAAATAGAGAAAAGAACCAAAGAGGCTTACAACTCCCTGCAGAGATTTAATATTGCAAAAGGTCAAGGAAGTGTAGTCACCTGCTTTGCATTTTAAAAGATTAAATTTATGCACTTGTCAGCTTTGCTTTGGCACACAGGCTTCTGGTTATGCTGAGTTCACCTTAGTTCCTCTTCAGTGAGCTTAAATTCTTCAGCTTCATCAGACTGCCTAGCAAGGAGCATTACCCAGCAAACAACCAGTGTAGTCACAAGAGCTCGTGAGATCACAAGATGTATTTTGAAAACAAGCTGTGCTCAGTCCTGGTTTGCAGGCTGAGCTCCAAGTGTGCAACTCTTCACTATGAAATTCAGCCTGTTGAGTTGTCAACAGAGGGAATGAAGACACATTGCCATGTGGGAATCCAAGAATGGATTTAGAACCAGGTTTAGACCCAAGCTTTCAGCCCAGCCCACAGCCCAAATCCAGCACACAAATGCAACTAATTCAATTTGAGTCTTAGCCATAGTCATAGCACAAATGTGGATCTACTCTTAATAAACTCAGAAGCAAAAATTTCTGCCAAATTTTATGGCAGAAGATTCCATCCTTCAACCCTTACACTAGTTTTTCTTTGGATTTTAGCAAAGGAAGCATAAAGTTTAGCCAGTCACTCCTACCATTTCTTCCTTAATTCGCTCAGTGATTTTATTAGTTGCTTCTTCATGTGCATGAAATAGGCTGATAACACTGGTTTTGTCTGGATCCAAGATATTTCCATCTTCATCTCTAACTATCAGGTCTAGCTCAAGTATTCTGTGAAAACATAAAAGACATCATGGTAGAGTTATTTCCTTCTATATGAAGAAAGTTTAGATATGTAACAAACAAGAAGGCTCTCGAAGATTTAAAGTTATAAAATTTAAATACATGCAACAGTATTCCACTGAATAAAAATGTAACTACACCCCATTGTTTTTTTAAGCTGCTGTGCAATATTTAGGAATTTATAGTATTGTCACTAAAGTATCGAAATGCTCTCACATAAAACAGATTCACCCTGTTCAGTGACTACTTAGCAGTGTTTATCGCTTTCAAATTTTAACATTCAACATTTGTAATCAAGATGTGCAGGGCCTTCCTGTTACCTTCTGCTTTTATGCTGCTCTCTTACCCTTTCATTTCCAACACTTTGCTCTGTTCTGCCCTGCCCTCGTACAAATTATTCCTTTTTCCCTGCCACTCTTTTTTCCCCTCTCCAGCAGTGACCCCTGCAGCCTCCATTGTCATCCCCCTTCATTCCTTCCCCAGTTTTGCAGGTTTCCTTCACACCACACAACTCAACCCCACATGCTCAGGAGCTTACAAGAACTATCCAGCTTGCAATCCAAACAATTTTAAACGTCCCCTTCAGCCCTACAATTCCAAAGGAAGCAGTTTATTGTCTCATAATACAGGAGGAATATAATAGTGGGAAAACAAAAATGAATATTCATGTTGTCTTAATCACAGCTGGGCTTCTTTGGCTGGAGCACTTGCAAGTGAATTCTGGTTTTGAGTGAACATTCATCTCCACACAGTGCAGTGGGATATGTGTTTTCCATAGTGTGCTCTGTATGAGTACAATTTATTCAAATTTACATCCGAATCACAGTGAATGAGGTAAGAGTTTCATAACACCTTGTGGTCATTTTTGATGTGCAGCCACAGGTAACTGTAGACGTTCAGCTGCATAGAGCCCTTCAGGCCACAGCAACCACAGTCGCTTAAAATAGCAAAATACAGTTTATAGCAGATTCTAATGCCTGTAAAAACAATACTGTAAAGATTTGTTTACCAAGCTCTCTCTCTCCCCCCCCTTATCAGATGGTGGAACACCACTGACCTCACATAACCCCAAAATTTTGCCAAAAAATATGTTGTGTGGCAGTGACTTTTTATTAGCAAGGAGCAGACAAGACATTTTGACAAATAACTATTCTGTCCCTGGTAGTTTCACTTCCATTACCAGAACCAGAATTCTCCCTGGAAATTCCCCAGTTTGTGGATGTGGGTGTTTGTTTGCAGACTCAGTACAGTTTGGCAACTTCGCTTTTGAGGGTCCCATAACACTACTGGACATAGGCCATGTTTTTGAAGGTGGACAAGATTTGGGCCCCAAGTGCACTTGTGATATATGTACATAGAGGTCAGTCATCTGATCTCAAATATTCACAATTGACAAGCTCATAGACTTCTAATTAAGACATAAATTAATATTTTTAAAAAGCATTTTGCTGTGGAAAGCCTTATCATGGTATCCACTATTAGCCCAGGAGTAACAGGGAGAAGTCTGAAAAAGAAGATTCTATATGAACCAGCCTTCTGAATTCCAAACCTGTGAACATGAAAACTTTACCATCATCTCTTTGGTGCTGTGTTTTAAAATCAATCATGTTTTCTAGAAGCAGTGTAGGCCACTTACTTGTTACCATAGTCAATTTTGGATGTGACTTTCTGTTTGAGTTCTTTGAGCTCATCTTTTGGCAAAGTCCCAGACAGAAGCTGTGACCTCCATTCCATCAAGTCATACATCATGGACTGCACCTGCTGGAACCGGGCTTTCTTATTTGTCTGAGAGAGGAAAAAACCTCAATAAGTTTCAGGCTTTGAGTTGAAGTGAAACGCTGGTCTTGACAGCTAAAGGCTATGTGTCATATTTAATGCTAAATGACAGCAGGAACAAGAAGTAGGCAAAGTAATGAGGCTGCTTTCCTCCTTTCATCCCACAAATTGTTAACAACAGAACATCCCACGTGATCGTAAAAAAATGACATGAAATTTAATCAGTTTGTATCAAGACATGGGATTGTGTTATTTTTGTTTTATTTAATTGTGCTGTTTTAAAATTCTTTAACAAATTCTCATCAAGAGAAAACATCACAAAAACAATTCATTTCCGTGTGAGATACTGATATGAGCACACTGGGAACATCCACATTTGATCGTGGTGTTAACACATTGAAGAGAAAAGTGAGAGAATACACAGAAGTCGCTAAAGCAGTTCTAGTATAATTCACTGAAAATAAAGACAGGTTTTCATTGTTGACTTAATCAACAAGACTAACAAATGCCATGTTTCAGAAAACTACAGCATATTCAAGATTTTTTGCCCCAAAAGAGATAAAGCAGAATCCAATGGCTGGGATCCTGGAACAGTCAGCACGATTCTTGAAACTGCCATTTGTTAATAGCTACATGCTCACAGGAACCCTTGAATAACTTCTGCTCTAGCATGCCATGAAATCTTTTTCAAATGCTTCTTAGTTATGTTTTATATTCCTATCTGGCAACTTTTCAATTCTATAAATCAAAATTTATCAAATTTATCACATACGGGATGCTCACAGTTGAAACAACCCCGAATTTACACCACTCCTCAGCAGTAATTCAGCTCTGCCTCCACAGAATCACAGAATCATCCAGGCTGCAAGAGTTACCTGCGAGATCATCCAGGCCAAGGCTGATGGCTGGACTAGATTTAAAGCCACTTGGCATTTAAAGCCACGGAATAAAACCTTAGTAGTGAGGAAGCAGTTTCTTGAATCCACCCAGACCCTGCCCTGAAGGTAGGAATAGACCTTGAACAAGGCCCCAGGGTGTGTAAAAAGGACTGAGAGGCCACAAATAGCGTGGGAAATGTCCTACCACATAGAGCTGTTTCCAGATGCTTCCCCATTCCCAGAGAGTAGTGGTAACTTCCTGGACTAAGGGAATCTCAGCAGGAATGATATTTTCTGTATGTCTAGGAAAGAGAAAGAAACTTATCATAAAGACTGTCTGCATTTCATGGGTGTATATTATAATTACTGGGGGTGAGGTACATAAATGCCTTAAAACTCATTCTGTAGCAAACAAGTTCAATTATTGAAGAGATAAATAGTAATAGAAGAAATAAATTCAATACCTTTTCTTTTCAGCAGTAGCTTCCTTGATGTGGATGAAGGATTTAGGAAATATTCCCTGTTGAAGGAGAAGAAAAAATATAAATCCACACTTATTCCCTGAGAACATAGAGGTAACAACCATGACTATGAACATAAAATGTAATGACAAACTGTAATACCCAAATTAACTGCTGGTTATTTGGGTTTTTGTGCAAATAGATGCATTTCTATTTAACAGACAAATAATAGAAGTTTTGTCATATCTCTGCAACTGTAGAATGCATAGGCATCTTTCTTCATAAGAAAGACCATTTTCCACCCCACAAAACAGTTCAATTAAATACAATTTAATAAAATACAACTCAGAATTCAGTAAAGACACATTTTGTCTGTGCATCAGCTCATACATTCCACTTTCCTGGACAAAAACACAATCTAATTTAGAGATCAGCTTGATTATGAAACCAAAGGAGAGGCACTTGATACGGATAGAAATATCTGCGATGCACAGGGAAGGGAGACACTTAATAAAGCCCTCAACTCTCAGCCCTCCCAGGTGTGTGAGTCCCCACTGCAGCTGGGATTGCAGCCTCATTTTCTGCTCCCCAGGGCTGTGTAGCCAAGGAGGCACCAGGTTCCATGGCATCCTCATCATCTATTTTAATTTACTGGTGTAGAAAACAAATGGGCACCAGACAAAATTCTAATGTGATGTGTCCTTGCTCTACAAAAGCTGAAACAGCCTCAGTCACCCAAAGGAATGTTTGACAATCGCTCTGCCCATGACAATCCTCACATGATCTGCCAAATCTCACCTTGGTAATGAACTAAATTCTTCCTGGATTCTTTTCTATACAATAACTCACTTATGGTACTCCAAAAGCATCATAATTCAATAACAAATGTGCTGCTTTACAAAGCCTTTCTCCAAATTAGATTTCAGCTTTTATAACCATTTTCTTTAAAGCGCCGGATCTTAATCAAAACACAACCATGTCTTATCACTTCCACATTTTTTCATTAAGATTTGAGTTCAAAAAAGTCTGTGAAGAAGCAAAGTAATAGAAGGTCCCAAGTAATGCTAAATTTAGTGATATCTTAGCACATGAAATTAATAATACTTCTTAAAGCATGTTATGCATGTTGATCTTGAAGCCCTTTAGCAATTTCAGGAATTAATTAAGAATTAGTTAAAGGGAAGTGGTTAGATCTGGTAAATATTTTCCCTTTTTAGTTTTAGGGTAAATTTTAATTGATTAAAATAAAAATGTTATATAGAATAAACAGTAATAACATTTTCAATCAAAAGAAATGTCAAAGGAATAATTAAAACACAGGTGTAGTGTTTTAATGCAAAAAAAATCTTATACTAAGAGCAAGTTACAAACAAAAATGCTTTTCTTCTAGAAAATGCATTTGAAATTAAGAAATAATTTTCTTGCTACTTAACTCAGGAGTTATCATACCCAGGATAAAAACTATTCATCTGTGGCTTTCCATTTTCAGGTTTAAGAATACTGACTTTTTTCAAAATTAATTTGATTTTTGTACATTAGAGATATTTAAGAATTTAAGCCTCATACAAGTTGCTTGCATTGCTTGTTGCCTAAAGAATCCTTAGAAAAAGTACTGACACAAACACATCTAGCTGCAAATTAACTCAAATGGTGCCTTCAACACCATTAACCTGAAGGCACAGTCATTTCTTCTTCATTGATCTGCTTTTCCCAGGCCTCACTTCTATTTACCAACCCTGTCTGGGATGAATGCTGATCATTTTATTCATCTTGAAAGGAAAGAAGCTGGAAACAGTCCTGTTAAGGTCTCTCAAGTCAGCTACCTACTAAGAGATATTAAAAACCCCAGCTCATGGATTGATTCCTTAAGAGCCATGAGACAGGAATGAGCAGTGGGACCTTACCTCTGCTCCTTTGTATCTTACCAGGTAACCCCGGTACCAGCCTGAAAGGAAGAAACATTACTTGGTATGACAAGAAAACATGCATTAAAAAGCACACAGTAAAGTCATGGGGTTTATTCCACATCAGAAATATCTAGCATTTTATTTGTAAAAATTAATAGTCACTTCAAACATACATAGTTTAAAATGAATAGCAGGGATTATATTAAGTATGACTTGCATTTCATCAAATATGATTATGTGGTCTACTTTCAAGTCTTGCACAGTAAGTACAGATAATTGTACACAGAATTTAACATTCCATGCTCACATAAAAAGGGTAGAACAAATTGTTATGCAGTATAATATATGCACCCATTTCTGTCTCACCACAATCACCCATGGTCCTGCCCAGCCCATGAAGCTCTCACTGTGCTCCAGGCCCGGGATTAATTCAATGCAGCACATGCTTGTTACATATCCAATTGCCTTGGACCTGATAAGACTAAGCCATTTTTCTGCCAAAGGAATTACAGCTTTTGGACTCAACTCAAATAAACAGCCTGCTGGTGTAAAGTTCAAGCTGGAATCTCAGGAAAACTCAGGGTTATGATTGGGCTTCTGCCCCATTTGTAACTGCAAAGCCCTTCTGAAAGAGAAGAGTGAGTACTGCATAGGGGCGAGTCAAAAATTAATTCAGGCTTTGTTTCATCTATTCCACAATTAAGTCAGAATACACTACAAAAAACATAAAAAGCAGAGTTCAACCTTACTAAATGAGATCAGGGGCCACGTCCACTGTGCATACACCCCATCATGAAAAATCACCTGCACAGCAATACTGTTTAACTCTGTTTAATACTATATTTTTTTTCATCCCATAGAAAGAATTTATGACTAAAAGCACCCATTTTCTAATTATAATTTAATGAACAGATGTGATCTCTTTGCTATCACTCTTTCTCACCATTTCTATCACAGCACAGATATTACAGCCATGCAAGCAGAGCATAAAAAATAAAAATAAACCACAAACACCAAACAGTACGATCAGAAAGATGATGCTAAAACTCACAGGATGACTGCTGACCTCAAAGAAAGACTCAGGACAGATTGTTTTTTTCTCTCCAGTGTTTTCTCAGCAACAAAATTCTATTGTACTGCTAAAACTGAATTATTTGCACATAGTCTCAATTTACAACCAAGTGTGTAAAATCGGTTTCATCCCGTTTGCTGTGACAGCACATATATGTTCTGTGCATAAATTTGGTGCATGCAAACCCAACTAAAATAGGGCATAAAACAAGCACAGGAAGAAATGTGTCACTGTTGGTCACTGGCCAGATGCAGCTGGCAACAGATTTTGAAGATATCTGATAACAGATGAACTTCACTCACACAAGGAGAAGGATTTCACTTCTTCATTGACAGACAGATTTCATAAAGCAAGGCATGACAGAGCATATCAAGGGCAGAGGATTCAGAAAAGACTTTTAGATAAAAAATAACCCCATAAGATCAGCACCTAACACATTAGGCTGGGCTGGCAACAAATGTACCACAGGAATCAGAAAAGTTAAATGTTATTTCTGCAACTAAGAAACAATACAGGGATGAGGAGGTTCCTGGTTTGTGTTTGTGTTTTGTTCTCAGCCAAAAGGTTTAGCATGGAGGCTTAAAGAATTACTTTTTTTAGGAGAGGACACAAATCATTGTGATTCTGAGAGAAGCATCTTCTGCTGAGTGGCATCAATGTTTCTCTGATGCTTGAAGATATTGAATTAATCTTACAAACAGAAGAGAAATCATGAAGTTTTTGTGCTCCAGGACATTGTAAACCCGGTGTCTCGGGTGCTCCTCCCTCCAATCCTTTGCTGTTTCAGGACAACACAGCCTCGAGCTCTGTGGTGGAACAGGCTGGGTTCACAGAGCTTTGAGTCTGTGCAGCCTTGGGACCACAACAAACCCCATGTCTCAACACCTGCTCTGCCACTGCAATGCAGCAGCTGGCCTCCCATTTTAACACAACTGCTGTTAGGATACAACACACACACCTTCTGTCAGCAGAAGCAGGCTGAAGAAGATAATTTCACAATATAGTCTGCAAAACTTCAGGCACTTTATAACTTTTTTTAAAACTCTTGACCTGGTCAAGAGCATCACTGCAAATTGAAAATAAAACACTCTTAGCTGTTAGGTGTCTGCAGATGTCATGGTGAGTTAAAATAACAACTACACTCTCCTTGCTTTTTACTGAAAACCTCAGTAGCTCTGTCAGACTCACAGAGAATTCAGTAGCAGTGTGAAGGTATTTATTGACTGTCTGTCATGCAGCTCTTGGCTTGAACTTCTGCTGCTTAACCTGCTCAGTAAGTGGGATGGTTTTCAGAACTGTTGTTATCATGCTGACCCTCAGATTTCTTTAGCTGGGTTCCATTACTATACAATAGGATGATGGAGGTACTGAATATCTCCTAGCAACAAACATTTCATTTAGAGGCAAAAAGTGTATTCCATTAAAACTTAAATCAAATTTAATGTAACTTCCATGGGGTATATCACAAGCTGGCCCAAACGTCATGGACTGTACTTTCACCTTTATGACTTCCTCATTTGGTAGAGGCATCCCAAAAAACCACATGCGCTGTAATATGTCTAATTTTGGCTCTTCAGAAAAGATTAGGTTCTTCCTCAAAATAGACCACCACCACCACCACCACCACTAAAAATAAGAGCATTAGACAGCTACTGATGTAATACAGGGAGTTGCTGTGAGGTGAAAGGATTATGTTATTCACAAAGAAATGGGAAATGTGACTTACCTTCGAAGGACTCCATGATATGGACCACATCACCGATCTGTAGAGGCAGTTGTGATTTCCCTGTGCCTTTGAAATTGTATATCGCTGGAAAATTAAAGGATGAAAATACTATTTTTCAATACAGTCATACACTATAGTTAAACTAAAAACCAGACATGCTTATTAAGAGTTGAATACTGGGATAAATACACTAGTCTAGACAAACAGAGCTGTAATTCTATCAAGAAGCTCTATTTGTCACCATTAAATAATCTCTTTTCTTGGGAGAATGGAAAGGTGGTGAAAATGGCCAGTGCTGAAAACAAACCCCAAATAAACCAACCCCACAGCAAACTCAGCAAACCTGTGGACTCCAGCTATCAATCAGCACAGGATTTAAAAGAACCTCTTCAGATGCAGGTCTTTGATAAATACACTATCACAGTGCTGGGGAATTGTTTATTTCCTGGCCCAAAGGATTTAAGCACTCAGTTTACAGAAATTTATGGCTACACTGGTATGAAAGGGCGCAGAGATGCCTGTGAAAACTGATTTGGTGAATTCTTGCCTGAGTTTAGATGCTTTAATTTCATGTGAAACCATGTTTCATATGGAAACAATACCAAGTTTCATCATTTTCTGTATTCTCTGTATGACTCTGAAAAGAGCACAGGAGCAGAGGATTTTAAAAGTGTTCTAATCAGAAGCTTATCTATATGTGGTTAAGAAACAGCAAAGTTTCAGAGAGAATTCAAGAGAATAAACCTCTTCACCAGTTTTGTTCCAGGGTTACAGGATGTGGGCTCCTAGGGTAACTGTGCCTCTGTAAATTTTTTTTCTTCCTGGGCTTGGTGAGAGCCTTGTCCAACAGCATTAGAGCAGAAGCGGTTATTGGAGCTACAATCACCCGGGAAAATGATTAAAACACGATCAGCTCACAGCCCAGGTGGGAGCCGGGCTCTGGCTGCCAGGGGGAGCCGGGGTGTGAGGACAGGGATGAGGCAGCAGCTCTGCCCTGGCTCCCGGCCCCCACCCCATCCACCCGCACAGCAACCGAGCCGGAAGTGGGGGGGATGAGGGAAAGCTGGTCTAGAAAGCAGAGTTTACCATCAGCACCTTTGGTATCTCTCATCTCTCATTCCTTTTGCTCTCCTCACCAGGTTTTTAAAGCAGGATATTCATCTTTGCTAGGCCAACACGTATAATGACACCTTTTATTTAAACATTTTACTTACTTATTTTACTTATATTATTAAACTCTCAAAATAAATTGCCTTCCAGGTAAATGCCTAAAGTAGGAGTGTAGAGGTAAATAGATTCATCCTCTTCACTTCACAAGTATTTCATAAATTATGTTTCTTTTTTCTTTTGCCATCAATGTATTTGTTATATTTCTGGAACAGAAATTAGAAATAATTTCAGATTGAAGGGGTTTACTGGAGCAAGAATAAATTCTTTTTTTGTTGACATGAGGAGGCTCCCAGCCGTTCCTCCTGAGTGGGGAGAGCAAGGCTTGAATTATTCAACATATGGGGAGGAGTAAAAGAAGTATAATTTTGAAGTGAGACTCTGCTGCCCAAATCCAGCCATTTATTCAAGAGAATCTTGAAAATGCTTCCTAAGAACTGCCTTAGCTCAACACAAAATTGAGTTTACCTAGTATAGTATATGTGTACTTATATTCTGACTGGTTGCTTTTCCAGAAGTGGAGGATGGCAAACAACCCTGCAAAGTTATGACATTTCAAGAGACTTTTCCCTGGAATGTTTGGGAGGTGGGGGGCTGTGTGTGCATGGTTGTGCTCTTACACTATTTTCCCGAAAAGTCCATGGAGATCAAGATTACTGTAGACCAGCAAATAGTTTAGATTTCAAAATATGCACTGTGTTCCTCAGTTGCAGCTGTCTCAAAATACAGATGCAAATTACTGAGTCATATTTACATTGCATTCCGGTTTTGTTTTCTTAAGGCTTCATTTAACAGCTCTGAATGTACTGAAAAGTGCAGTAACAAACTGGCAAAGGGAAGTGGCTGTATCAGCTTAGACTTTTCTAAATGAGTAAGTGGAAACTTAACAAGAGAGGTTTTACTGTAGGACTTGGAGTGTTTTGTAGGATGGGTTTAAAAAAATCTCTCCACACATTTTGTAATAAACTTCCTCCCAAAGTACCTTGAAAAAAAAAAGGTAACAAATAACCCAACACCATCAGCTACATCAGCTATATCCATGTATCCATATCTGCAGCACCAGACAGCTTAACCATCACATCTGCTTTTGCTGTAATTATTAACCATGAATTAAAATTTGATTATTATATCCAGTTATGTTTTCTGTCAGCTGTAAGTGGTGTCATTTCCCTCACAAACTGGGACCCTTCTGGTTTTGTATCACCTCAGAGCTCACCAGCCAAAAGGAGGATTCTCTTTCCTCCACCCTTTTGAGATCCTCAGGGTTCTCTGTGCACCAACATGTATTTAACTCATTTTTCTCTTCAAAAATAGTATATGAAAACCCCGTGTGGAGTTCAAGTATTTTGGTGGGATACTCACAACAGGGTTTTGGTTGTTTTTTTTAAAATAAACTCTCCAGTGAGTAGAAATAAAAGCCCCTTCAAATCACTCCGAAGAACCTTCCTACTACTGCACTGCCTGGCATCCTGCATCCCAGCCATAAATACAACAGGAGTCAGTATCCTCGAGGCACAGAAAGCGACCTGCTTGAAGACCCCAGCATTCATCCTAAACCCTGACAGCAATTCCTGACCTCAGGAGTTACTGAAGTCATGGCAATAAGAGAAGTGGGAGAGATTGGATGGCGATGCCCTCCGCAGACCCAGGCTGAGGTGCTCCCATCCCCCGTGTATCTGCACATGGGTGCTGCCAGATTCTCCCAGGATGGCACAGAGAATGCCCAGCAACGCCAGCTTCATGGCAGCATTCCTAAATAGGGACCTTACAGCTCACTGAGGACGCAGTTTGGAGATTTTCCCCTGAATGAGCAGAGTTTAAACCATCTCTTTTGAGCTCACCATAACCTCTGTGGTAATTTTACAGCGCACACATGACACAGCAAACAAACAAACAAACAAGAGCCCAATGCGAACCCCCTGAGATATTCAGGCGTTGGAGCTCCCTCAGTTGCTGAGCTGAAGGCCAGGACACCACACCATCAATATTGCTCAGAGAGCAAATGAAAAATCCCAGGTAGCCAGCCTTCCAAACAGACCTCTGCTCAGGCAGGAGTGGGCTTGGAATTGCACCTCGGTCAGGTGGGAACAGCTCCCTTCACATGCCAAAGAGCCCTCTCCTGTCCAGCCACACTGCGTGCTGCAGAGACAGCCACCCTCTGCAGCTTCTGGGAGCTTCTGCCATCACCCTCACCCAGAGTTTGAGTGAACACATCCACCAGTGTCCATCCCAGCGGGAAAAATGAGTGCTGAACAAAATCCCTCTGTTTCCATTTAATTCCTGCTCATCTACCACAGCCAGAGCTGTTGGACCTGATATGCAACATCCCCCCACTCGATAAATACCTGTGTACACTCATTAATACATGGGTGGCTGTGGGGACAGAAAACAGTTAACCTTGTCTAATTTAAATTACATGTCCTCCTCAACTTAGAAAATGGCCAGCAGTTAAAAAAAACACCTCATACTGTGTACCTTGTTTGGGAACTTTCCCCCATGAACCACTCTAGAAGAGTCACAGCAACCCAGGTAACAGAGCCCCTTCCTCAAGAAGCTACATTTTGTCACGGTTAAAGCATTATACTCTTGTTATTTACCTGATTAGCTGGTAAGCTATGGCAAGATGGGAATGGCTAAGCAAGGAAAATCCCACAGCCTGCAACACTGAAGCCATTTATTGGCCTAATAATTTTACCCGTCTTTGCTGCCAGTTCCTCCGCGTGCACTCCCTGTCCTGTTCTTTATTAAAAATACAGGCATGACATTGTTTCATTGTGAGACTCACCTTTCTGTAACAAGCCGTGTTTCAAGCTGTTTTCCTTGGCTACTTTTCCACCCTTATACAAGATTTGAAAAACAAATAAATTCCTAAGGTATTGGTGAAGCAGCTCCTAATTTCACTTTATCATAACAGAAGGACAATTTGGTACAATTTTGATGCAATAACTCATGAAGAGTTTTGCATAGTCAAACAATTTCTTATTAATAGGCTCAGCGAGCACCCTGTTTTATTTTTTTAAATATGCAGCTCCAGTCTTATGAGTAGTAAAGTACTCATAAATGATCAGTTCTTGGTGTTCAGTTACCATTTTCTTCTCATGAAAACAGGGTGAAATTATTCAGCAAGGAGATAGATAAAGCCCAGGTGAAAATATTATACAGTCCTAGCAGTATATCTTGACTTCTGGGAAGAAACCTGTAAAAAATGTGTTCCACTATTCCAAGTTAAGGATCTCCCCTAAAATCTCACAGTGCAAATGTGCCTTAATGACCACAACTTGGACACAGTTCTGATGGACAAATCACAGGTCAGAGACTTGTCCTGAGCCTCTGGGTGGGTTAGAAGCTGATTTAATTTACTGCAAATCATGCTCAAAGGGTAACTCTGCAGCTCTCAGGTAAGGAGCTGTTATCTCAGATAACAACTGAATACAGATTTCCCCACTCACTTAACCCTGGGGCCAGATGGAGGCTTTAGCTGACTGGAGCTGCTTATTTTCCTTATTAAACACAGTAAAGCCAGTATGGATTACAAGAACCAGGAAAGTCTAACATACCAAACTAATTATTAAAGATATTTTCTCTCTGTGGGCACATTTTACCATAACCAAGGGATGGTGTGTCCAAATCTACCCTGCAGTGTAGTCTGCTCATCCAAAGCACAATGGGCCCAACACTCTCAAACTGAAACTCTGCTCATCAGCAGAAACCAAAGGCATCAGGCACACTTCTGATAGGAGGGACTTGAAAATTCAACATGAGATTTGTATCAGACACTTAATAGACTAGAATATTTTTTAATTTAATTTATGGGATGGGACAACCAGTGATAGTGGTAATAGTTGTTTCGGTTTGCTTGATCGTTTTCATTATTCTGGGTGAAAGAATCTCTCATTTTTCTCACCAACTTATATCATGAAAGAATACATTTGGTTTCCAAGATAAAGTAAAATAAGACAAACTGTGAGCCAACAGCTTTGCTAAGAAAAGAACTTCTGGGTATAAGCTAAAAGTTGTTGAATTTGTACTCATCTATTAAATTCAAGCAATTGCGCAAAAACAGAGGCAGAATGCTCTTACTGAAGAAAACCTACCAGAAAGTCACCTGTATGATCACTTACATCACCAGCATTCTAATATTGTTGGACAGTCCACTTGATTGTTGTTTATTCTGCTTTGAGACAGATTAAAGTGCAGATACTGCTACAACTGGGATTTTCTTACATACAAATATGAAGCATCTGATGATGTGTTTAACAGAAAACCTTTTTTTAACCCAGGAAATGGATTTACTCAGGGCCAGCAAGTTCTAGGACTATTGCCACACTGCAGGAAACAGGGTGCCCAGATTCTCTTTTGCACCAAACTCCCTCCGTGCTCACAGGTGAGAGCAGCAGGGGAGAAGGGGAATACCAGCAGCTCTGCACTGTCAGCTCTTCCCAGTGACCTACTCTAGAGTAAATGACATTGTTTTGGACATGAAAACAAACATCATTGGATTGTCACTAGTTTTCAAAGCAATGCATTTCACAAGACAGTTTTTACTATGTGAGGTTTGCTGTACCTTGCAAGTACCAGAGACTGCTACAAGTGCAAAGATTAGGTGCTTTCTACCATGTGTAAATATTGTCTGTTTCGATTTTACAACTTTTATTTTGTAATGTAAACTGCAACCAGAACAGGCTACTTCCATTTCCAATTCTGCTACTGATGCACATGGACGTTGAACAAGACTTTATTTTCCTCTTATTAATTTCTTGGTGCTACATTTTATTTCATTAGGCCAGTTGGGCTTTTAATGCATATCACAAAACACTATGGCCTACTTAAAATAAAAAATTTCTTTTAGAATCATTTAGAAGCTTAATAACTAAGTACTAGCATGCATCTTTCAAGTACTTTAGCTTTGATTCCTACTTTTTAAAGGCTTTTTTAAACAGAAATTCAGTCCTTCATACAAGTTAGCATCATTCATTTTAAGATTACTTTCCTTCCAAAAAGTACTACTAACCAACTCATATACAGATTTTTTCCGTAACACTAACCACAAGTGACAATCTTGCAGAAGCAACTGTAGGATTCCCCTTCCCCTACATTTGTTCCCCACAACTTCTGGCTGCTGCACATTATACAAAATACCGCTTGTTCAGTCTGCTCCTAAAGCACCAAGGTGGCAAAAGCTGCGTTGCTGTGAGAGTGAGGAAGCCGATACTCATGTACCTCATGCCAATCTTTTGAAAGATTAACACTTGGTACAAAGTTGATCCTTTCAATTCAGCCACCCTGGTGGAGTGGACGGTGTGAACCCATCACACCAGAGAAAACACCTGCCCACATCCTGCTCAGAAGACACAAAGACAACGCTCGCATGGCAGCTCCCCGAGCTACTCACCCACGCCACTCTTCTCTGTCTTGTGCCATCCTGCCATCACACACGAATCCGTGAGGCTCCCAAGGATGTCCACCCGCAAGGAATCCCAGATGTATGGGATGCAGACTTGGGGATGGGTGACAAACACAGGCCCCGGAAGCGCAGTTGATCCCCAGCCCTCGGAGGAGCAGCAGGCGGAGGCAGCTGCGAGGGCTCTGCGAGATTTTGCTGGTGCTCGGAGCTTCCTTCCTCTTTTCTCAACTCAAGATGTTGTGCCCCGGTGTCATGGGGGAGGGGAATCCCAAACTGGGTGTTTCTGTCGCACGGTGTCAGCTGTAAACACATCAGCAAGAAAAAAAGGACCAAAAGCAGCCCAGGGCTGTGGGCACCACCCCTGACCTTTGGGTCTGGGCAAAGCCTGGCTGCAGTGACCATCCCTGACTGTGGGGAGGTCAGGTCTGGATGCCAGAGCAACACCAGGCTCGAAAGATTTGACCTCACAGGACACTGCATCTTAAAACCCCTCTCTTCTAACACATCCTCGAACACAGATTTGTGCTTTTTGCATCTCCTCTCCTAAGAGAAACTGAGTGAAAACAGCCACATTTCAAACCACACCCATTCTTTTTAATTGCTGTCATTTTATGGTTGGAGGAAGAAGTGGGAGACTCTCTCCCTTCTCTAAACAAAGCAGTACTTTCTTAAAGACTTATTGTCAGTACAAAACTGTCAAAAGCAATTTTTAGTATATTTACAGCCTGTGCTTCCACACAGGCTGCTGTGTGAACTAACTTGGGTAAGGACATCTTTGGATGTGCAAAGACCAAGCCAAGCTGTTTGTAACGTGGATTAAGGACAATATACTGAATTGAAGGCAGTATGTCACCTTAAAGCACAAAGTCTGTGCTTTACGCATAGTTTAGCGCTAAAAAAACCCAAATAAAATACCTGCAAGATTTACTGCTTGTTTGATCCTCTGCTCAGTACAACAAATTAAGTTGACAATCCTGTCCTCTGGATATTCCATTGCAATTTAGCAATCATTGTTTATCCAAACTGTTTAACACTTCCATGCTACATCCAGCAGGACATTTTTGGTAACACATGGCATTCCATTTCTTGGTTTTAACTACCAACCATGAGGAGCACAGACTGGCACTCTCTCTCATTGCATGTGGAATTCTGATATGTATTTCTGGAGGAAAATCACTTTAACCTCTGCCACAGATTTGCTTGAATTGGTCTAATCTTAACCGTATCTACATACTATCTTAGAAAAGGATTTAGCTCATTACTATCCCCTAAAATAACATTGAAAATCATGTTATGTTTACTAACATGGGCTAAAGTTCCAGCAACTCCCATTATCTCCATTTACAGAAAACAAGCTTCACCTAAAAGTTCTAAATCTTTTCTGCCTCTGGAAAATCCACTTTATATTGTTATTCTGCCCAAAACAGATCTTGAGGCTGAACCATTTCATCTTTTCCTATGGGTTTTGAGTAGTAACTTCCTAATCAGTAGTAATTATCTTCCTTACTCTTCCCAATCCCTGTTACAGCAAATCCCCCCTTCCCGTTCACTGTTTGGCCTAAAAGTTGTCTTGCTTTTATTTTCTTGTTCTGTGTTGTTCTTTCTTACTCTGTTTCCCTGTACAGCCCTGAGGAAAAGTGTTCTTTCTACAAACCTGCTTCTCCATGTAGGCCCAATAAACCTAGTTAATACTACTGTCTTTTGAAAGTAAATTATCTAAACCACAGAAATGTCACCTGCAAACTGGGATCCAATTCGCAATACTTTTCTGATGCCCTGATGTGATTCTGCAGAGCACAGCACAAACACAGGGACCAGGCTCTGGCCAGAGCTCACATCCCCTCCTGTACCCTCCCAGCTCACCCCAAAAGCTGATTCAAGGGCCAAAGCTCCCACAGGAATTGCTGCTTCCCACTGCCAGCCCCCTGCCCACACCAGCTCTCAGCACCACACACAGCTGCTGGAACTCCCTCCTGGGCACAATTTCATGATGCTTTTTCAACTCCTCAGCTGCTGGAACCCACTTCATCTCCCTCAGCTACCACCTGGTCTGGCTGCCTGAAAAATTCCTGCCTGGAACTCCTCATGAAAGGATTCTGTTCCCCAATCCATTCTCAGCTGCAAGAGGAGTGCACTCAGAGCAAAGCGTGCACAGTAACCCTAAAATCCTGTTCTTACAGCAAAGAACAAACCCCAACATGGGCCTGAAGAATTAAGGGGGATAATAGCTACACCCTTTGTCCATGGAAGTTTTTATTCTGAGTTGGTTTATTTGTGCAATTATTCCACAGACAACAGTGGACAGATTCATCACCTTCACACACCTTACCATTTTTTCTTCGTCTTTTTCAAGACAGAAGGTCTTTTAAGGAAAATAGAAAATTCCTTGCTTCCCCAAAAGATGAAACTCTCTATGCAGGAAGTTCACATTAAAAGCTTATCTTTCAGAGGCTGGGGACAGGCAGAAGGGAGACAATTCTTGCTTCTTTCAATATTGCTATCAGTTCCAGAAACAAGAGCTTGTAAGATGCTGAGTAGCTCATTGCCCATTTTTAGCTATGCTGATTTCCATTATTAAGAATATTTTGAGCAGAAATCAGAAGTTACACGTAACTGCCTCTAAATTCTATTCCATGCCAAGATTTGTGAGCACAGTTGCAAAAAAGCAACTGATGAGACAAAACAGAACCAAAACAGAAAATACACCAAGTAGTCTCATGCACAGTACCTGAAGTGGATTATGGCAAACCCAAAGCTGGAATCCCAGACATATTCCCCCACCTGCCAGCTGCACGAGGATGTGCAAACACAAATATATTGCCTAAGATGGTAAAGGTTACCCACTCCAAGTGAACTCCAGCAGCACAGACCATAAAGCAGATCCTGGGGGTAATTAGATAACCCTCATCAGTTTCATTAATTTGTTGAAATTACATCCCAGCTTTGTTTGTAGCATAGATTAACAGGTTAATTTAATCTAGGAAAAAAATGTATAAATGCCACATGCCAAGTAGCTCAACATATAGTTACCCATAACATAAATCAATACAATCATAAATCAATCAATACAATTAGCATAACTCAACATAATTATCTTGGTAGACAATCTACAGCTCTGTACTGCCATTTAAAGTCCATTCTCCAATGTCAATTTACCAAAGGTTTTCCTCTAAGCAAAGCAATCATACTCCAGTTGTTTTATGCTATTTGTGTCTCAGAGTAGTGACAGTAGACAAATCTTTTATCATTTGCATAAAAAAGGATATTTTTCTAACATTCTGTAGCATGAGAAACAGGATTTCTTCAACATAGTATCATTTAAGTTCATGTCAGTCAAAAAGAGCAAGAACTATTTCATGGCCATACATTTGCTGTAATATGTAATACCTCAGTAAGTTAGCAAGAAGATATTCTTGTTATTCTTCTTTAAAGATATTCTTCTTAATATCAAGAAAATACACAGTTTATGTAGGTTTTATTAATACCAGACTGAAAATCTCAGCTACACAGCAAATTTCTTAGCTCAATGAAGCGATGCAATTTGATTCTATTGACACATGGATTTCTGATTTTGTTCAACAGACTGTTCCTAAACCAAACTGTGTAGAAAAGGTCTGATAACGAGATGGAGCTGCCCTTGGAAAGGGAGAAGACATGTGGCCATTGAAGGTGACTTTCCCACCTCTTCAGTCACTTCTGCTGTGACCAGAATTCAGTTTTTGTTGAGAGAAGTGATGAGCTAAAGGCACACACATGCACAGTCAGAGTTAACAAAATCCCAGGCATCACTTCAGACCTGGCCAAACCGTAACCAGACCAGGGGGTTGCAAGATCAGTCCACAATGTACTTTTTTCCATGATGGATTTAAAAGAAGTCTTAAAGAACTTTCCTCTTAACTACTGACTCTTTTACTTAGTGGCTAATCTATTCAACAAATGTAATATGATGACTCAAATGAAGTAATCCAACTTCCATACAAATGCTCAAAAAATTAAGGGAACTAACTTAAAAGCTCTCCTCAGAATTATTCTGCATGAACTTCAGAAAGTTACACAATTGTGTCCTAAAAATATGATGACACACAGCAACTGCATTACACTTTCTTGTAATTTATTGAGTGGTACTGGCTTTTTTTCTTTAAACAATAAGTTCTACACAAGACATCACCTTCATTTAAAAAATGGATACAAGTTTCTTCTCAAATACAATACAGACTACATTTTATAAAGAAAGAAATAAACTTTTATTTTAATTATTAGCACAAATACAAGAAGCCATAGTTTCAAAAACTGACCGGTGAAACACAAGTGATTCACATGCACTTTTGCAATTAGGTCAGCCTGAAAGTTGAAAAGTTACACATTAGAAGGAAAAATAGTAAGAATTCTGAATCTGGGAGCAGGAAGAAATTTAGGAGCACATCACTTAGCTGAGCTCTCCATCAATATTGTTTGCTGTCTTACCATATAATAAAGCCTGTTAGCCAGAGCTTCTACTCAGCAACAGCCCCATGCTTCACACAAACAATTAATGCATTTGGAGACTTGGCCAATAGTCAGGAGCAGGCCACACCTCAGGTCAGGTGCCAGGGAACACAACAGGAGCCCTCTGGGAAGTCATCAAAAGTGCAGCTCTGCCATACAATCAGACCCTTTATAACACCTGAGAGATCAATAGTGAAGCTATCAGCCTGTGCACTGATGTGTGACAGAAGGTGACTCAGTATCCCCTGCTGAAGCAGGACTCCAAACTGTCCAGGCTCCTTCCAGAAGCGCTTCACTGCTGAGCACACTGCGTTTCACGACTTGCCTTAGAAGACACATACAACGTTGAATGTCTTTTCTTCTGTGTTTTCTTCTCTGTTGAGATTTTATTTTCTTTCTTATCTTCTTCTGTAGTTTCAAATCTGGATTCAGCTGTTAACCTACAGGCAAAGCAACCATTCTAAATACATATTTAGTTAATATAAACCAGGACTAAAATAAGAACTTTAGGCAAAACCAACAAGCCAACTGACATACAAGACCATCCATATACAGAGACAGAGCAAGCAGGGTTTAAGAAGAAAAGGAGACTAAACCAAAGTCTTTTTTTATCAGTCCTAACCACATTTCAACACCTAAGGCCTCCCCCCCCACCTTATCTGCTGAAATGGTGGGCAAGAAAGGTTACTGAACGTGTTAAGTGGCTGAGATCAGCCTTCAAAACCACCAGCGACTGCGTCATGCACAGACAGGAGATCCAGTCCCCGAAAGCACAACTCCAAGTAAAACTCTGGGCAAGATCACACGGACAGGATGAAGTCAAGCTTGCTTCTACACCACCCAAAACCACTACCCTTAAACAACATGCTAGTTTCAACTTAGTTCTTCACTACTGTTGCCTTTACTTAGTGCTTGAATATCTGAAATGGGGGGAAGATTTATTTCCAGGCTCTATATTACATCATTTGTCCACTTCCAGGTTTTAATTCTGTTATGAATGTAAATGAGGATAAAACTGTCTCATTGCTGTTAAAGAGAGAATTCTGAAACTGGAACATCACATTGTGCTCAGATGTCTAAATCTTGTTTTTAACTTAACATGCAAACATGCCATTTGAACAATTGATGAACAGTGACACTTTACCCAACCAAACCACCCACAACCACAACAACTGTTACACGTGATTATTTTCACAAAAAAAAGACACAATGGAAAATGAAGTTCCAAATTAAACATCACTTGATATAGCAACACAAACTCTGTGCTCATTTATCAGCACATGCAGTACATGCCACCAAAAGCGCCACTCTAGTGGCCAAAATTGCCAACAAACACTTCCTATAAACATGCAGAAAGAACTCAAACCAAAAGACCAAATAAAAGCCACACTGACTTAAATTATGTCCCAAAGCAGCACAAAATATTGCCCTTTTACGATACTAGTTAGTTCTGTTAGCATATAATGTAACAACTCTGGAAATTAAATTCACCCTGTGCCTCTTGGTGAGGATGACACAGAAGCCAGGACTGAGGGAGCGAAGCTGTGCTTGGGAAGAAGGGTTGGGGCAGTTTTCTTTCTTTCTTTCTCACTGCAGGAGTAAACCCTCCCCAAGCCTGGTTTTCCCAGGACCAACTGACCACTGCCATCTTTATCTCTGCCCACAAGCCTTTTCCAGCTAAGGCTCTCCTTTATGCTGTGGAAGAGAGCAAGGGCAGCAGCTGATGGGCAGCTGGCAGCAGGCTGAGGTTCACCCCCACAGTCCCCAGAGACCCTTCCTCAGAGCACAGTCCTGGTTCAGCAGGTGCTAGCACAGGCAAACGGATCAGAAACAACAGACAACGGTTAAACAACAGACAATGGTTAAACACTTCCACTTCCAACAAATGCTTGTGAAACTATGACATGATTCTACCAAGCTTTGACTGTATAGCCTCCAAAGCTGAAATATAATTGGGGCTCCTTCTAGCCATTTAAGGAAGATGAACTTGTCTCATCAGGTGGGGCTTTACTTCCCAAGGCTGAGGGCCATGCCTAAAACCCCAAAGAGCATTATTAGTTATCCAGATCTCCTGCTGAGCCAAATGGCCACAGGCAATTGGACACAGCCCAAGGGAAGTAGATTCGGTACATGTAATCCAACTAAATAATTTAAGGGAGCAAATAAGCTCTTAGGCACCCAAGCTCTTCTTCAGATCAAACTCAAGCCAACAACCACAAACCTAAATGCAAAAATAAATTGTGCAGCAAGGGCTAGAAAGTTTTATTTCAGTTTCAGAAGGGAAGAAAATCATTTCAATACAGAAATGTATCTTTTTATTGACCACTTAGTTGGCCAGACAGAAGACATCACTGCACATAACATTTACATGGCCAGAATTTCAGTAGCCATAATTAGTAATCATCACTTGAACATTTAAATCTTTAGTCTCAACACTCTCATTCAAAACCCAATCAGTACCATCACCTAATGAGCTACTCCAGAGCTTGCTGCAGACCCCTGTAGGACACAGACATCCCTGAGATTTTCCAGCTGTACCTTGTTAAATCACCTCGGCAGGAAAGTCTCTTCACTCAAGGGAGTTTGTCAGCTCCCCAAGTAACACAGATCACTTCTGACCACTTCCTCATCGCCTCCTGAGCTGAGATGACACAGATTCCAAACACCACTTTCTAGAAATGAAGCGTGCAGCTCTTTCCCAGCTACAGTGGCTCTTTTCTCCCACAGTTCATGGGCCAATGCACAAATCTATTCCAGGCACAAAACCAACCCCCAAAGACCACAACAGCCTTTTCAGCTGGAGCATCCCATTTTATTTAACACAAGGTGAAACACTGACAATTATCTACCCTTATTTTTTCCTCCCCTAAACTCTCCCTTTTCAGGACTGCACTCCTGATCAATTTTTGCCCATATTTTTTGTGCCCAAGGTTCAGCCACATATATCACAGAATGGTTCAGAGATTCTTTCAGTATTTAGAAATCCACCTTCTCAAATACTCAGACTTTGACATGACTTCCTATTTCATAATACATCATAGCAGATCAGGGTTAAGTAAATCCTCAATGTTACCTTAACATTATGACTTGAGGTTTTATTAGTTCACCAACACAATCAGAAACAAACAGAACTTTCAGCCTGGATTTACCTTTTACTGGCTCATACCATCATTGAAAAAAGCTTAACAACTTTTTTTTTGTTTTGTGGCAGCTTAATTGTGTTGGTGGCTTTTATTTTTTAAATATTTATGTTTTGTTCCTTAGTTGAACCAACAGCAATGGGTACAAAATTAGACACCTCTGTCTGAACTATGGTTTCATGTTCCTCTTCCACTATTTCTACTCTCTCTGCTTTCCAACATGAACTCTGTAAATAATATCCACTCCTCACCCCCTCTCTAGTAGGGTTCCCCCTTCAGTTCACATAAACTATTTCCAACAGCTTCCTGTTAGCAGACATTATACCTTTTTTTCCAAGAGCAATATGAGGAAGTAAGTTAAACTTTCCCTACCAGGTTATATTCTGCATGTTCCTTTATGTGTAGAGGACACTGACAAAACACAATACCATCATTGAATTATCCCAATCGTTCCTCTCCACTTTCACCCACATCTGACCTTCCTGATCTTCCCTCCTAAGAGTCCCTGCACATTTGAACCCAGCTGTAAAACTGCTGTTTCTGCCATGTTCTCTCCAGTTTCACAAGACTGCAGTGCTTGGTTACTTTAAGTCTGTTAATTACACCCATGCAACCTTGAGTAATTGATCTAAGAGTCAAAGCATCAATCCAATTACTCCTGAATGCCATTAACTTTGGCTATTTCTTCTAGCAGATATTAGCAAGTTGCAAGCTCAAAACATCTAGACTAGCTTAGACTTTTTTCTACCCCCAAACACACAAATACGTGTTTACAAAGATTATCAACAGAATACAAAAAGCAGTTGAAAAAGTAGAAAAACAAAGTCAGCATTCTTTTTACCCAGATAAAAAAGGCTGGAGATAATGACTGTTCTCAGTTACTTTACCATCTAGCAAAAAGTAACTTCAGTTCTCAGTTCAGGGGAAAAATTTCATCTTAATTTGGCAGTTGTGCTTCCAGCTATTGTGCATCCAGATTATGCAAGTCATTTGTCTGACAACACAGATAGCTAATTAATTCTCTATTATCTTGTATGATGAAAGTTAACACAATTCAGGTGAAGAATTACTTCAACGAGTTTTAGGCTTTTAGCTAAATCTGGAAGTTGCTGGGGGTTGAAATTAGGTATGAAATGGGAGCATGATTCCTACTGCCTTTATTGTACCTTGAGCTGTAACACAGGTGTGTGGCAGTTTTGAAGGGACCAAGAGCACAAAGTCTCTGATGCTGGAACAAACCAAGTGAGCTGTCATGCTACCTGCACACCTTAAATGTCTTCAAGCAATGGGAAAGTTATTTCAGAGACTTTCAAGAGTCTTTTTTATGAGTCAGCATTTTAGTCCTTCTAAAAGGCAGTGAGAGGTTCAGTGTAGGCAGCCGGAGCTGAGGAATGACACTGCATGCAACACTGAGGAAATAGATAAAGAAGTGGAGAGCACAGTTCATGCAGCGAAAGAAAAGAGATGCAGGTCTGTGCTGAGCGCCTGGACCAGACACAGAAGCTGACACTGACCTGGGGGCAGCTGGAGCCAAGGAGTTGTTTCCACTTCTGCTATTTGAAGTAAAGGCAACATCATTCTCATCTTGAATTTTAACTCTTTTTTTTTCTCTTTCAGGTTCCACAATGTTCCGTATTGCCTGGAGAGCCGTGTTTAGTGGGGATGCATGGAAAGGTTGTTTTTTTGGAGAAGTATCGCTCTGCTCCAAGTTCTTGGTAGTCATCTCTTTTCCTTCCTTACTTGGCAATTGAGCAGGAGCAGTTTCTTTCACTGGAGTATTTTTGCTGTCTAAGTATTCACAAGTAGTGTCCACTGGAATTCGCTCCCTCTTCTTTTTACTTTTAGGACCTTTAAGTAATTCTAAGGAACAAAGGAATATACTTTTTGAACAAAAGAGAAGCTGGAGATTACCTGTCTACCAACATGTTCATAGCACAACTAAAAAAGAACATTTCATATGACTAAAGACCTTGGAATAATTCTTAATAGACCACTTAGCTCGCTTAGAGAGTGTTTTCTTCATATAATCTAACAATGCCAACAAAAGTTAGCTTGAAGAAAAACAGCATCTCTCTCCTCATCCACTCTTGTCTTTTCACCAAGGCTTTAAATTAGATGCTCTGAACTCCAGGCTGCTGAGGTAAGCTTCCACAAATAACAATTTAAAGTTAAAGCCTTTTGGTATGGACAAAACCCACTCACCTATCTGGTTCCCCATTCAGGGAATCCCAGAATGGTTTGGATTGGAAGGGACATTAAAGCTCACCCAGTCCCACCCCTGCCACAGGCAGGGACACCTCCCACTGTCCCAGGCTGCTCCAAGCCCTGTCCAGCCTGGCCTTGGGCACTGCCAGGGATCCAGGGGCAGCCCCAGTTGCTCTGGGCACCCTGGGCTAGGGCCTGCCCTCCCTCCCAGGGAATTTTCTTCCTAATACCCCATCTAAACCTGCTCTCTCTCAGTTTAAATAGCATAATTTTCCTCCACAGTCTCCAGCTCCCTTGCTTGCACATACTCAGGTATCAGCTCTTTTTCAGGTGGGCCCCTGTAGTGAAAACTTAATCCATACTAACCTGAGCTACCAAACCGTTTTTCCTGTCAAGGCTTTGCACCTTATTACAAAGCTCCTATCAGCTGCCTACATCCAGAGAGCCCAGGCTTCTCCTCAACACACAGACCCTGCTGCTATTATGGGAAACACCTGAGACTGGGTCCCACCCACCTGAGTATGATTATCTACCTATGCTCTAGAAAGCCCCTCAACACTGTCATTTTTAACTATAAACCTGTTTAGTAAAGTCTGCTCAAGTCAGTGTTCACATATTTGAGCGAGGTCTTGAGCAAGGTAGGGCTTTTTAACTTCAGCTCAGCAGGTTTTGGACCAGGTTATTACCAGAAAAGCAGCCATTCAAGCATTAGTTTATTCTGGAACTAAACCAATCTCTTCCTGTTTAATGTCACTCCATTTCTAAAGGCTGAGAAGCTCAGATATTTATATTTTCCCAGACAGAAAAGGAGTATTTACCTTCAGGTTCATATTTCATTTTCAGCTCATCCACCAGAACTCGCAACTTCATATTCTCACTCTGAGAAGCTTGTAAATGCCTCTCATTTGTGAAGAGCTTCCTTTCAAATTCCAGGACCCTTTGGCTCTCATACAGAGCTTTCATTCTCTGCAGGGATAGCTCATTTTTCAATGTTTCTGTTTCCTTGCTGGGGTGGGAGGAAAGTCATAAAATCAGTCAGACCTGGATTGTTCTGGGTTGTCTTCTTTTTTTTTTTTTTTAGTAAAGCAACAGGTGTAAAGACAACTAAGCACTCAACAATTTCACCTCACATTTGTATTCATAAACTAGTGGGAAAAATCAAGCTTTTTTGTTCTATAAAACATTTCAAATGCTATTATCTCTCTCTTTTTATAAGAGAAAGAAACATACACAGCCTAAAGACTAAGAATCTTCATACAGTTTCCTTAGAGATTAACTTTTAACTTATTGAAGTTCTCAACTGTCCTATACCTAGGAGTATTAAAAACATTTCTGGAAGAAAGCAATAATCATATACAACAGTTCTGCTGCTATCTTTTAAAACATAAACGAAACTACAAAGAAAACAACTCTCAGTCCTATAATGAAGTCAGGTTGGCTCCACAGCACTAGAAAATGCAACAAGAATGAGACACATCCACACAGTCAGTGCAAACACACAGTAACAAAAGAGGGAGGAGAAAAACAAGTACCTAGAAGACAACCCTGCTACAACAACTTCCAGGCCTCAGGCTGTAAGTACTTACTTGGAGTTGTCAAGTTTAATTTGCAGTAAATCTGCATAGTAACCATTTTCAGAATCGCTTCCTTTTGAGCTATTAGCGGGTCTGGGCTCTTCCATATTCTCATATAAACTCTGATAAAGAAAAAGTCAGCTTGTCAAGCAGTGACCTTTCAGAAACACATTAGATTAGCTTTTAGGGGACATTTTCTATGCATTTCTATGGAAATCTAATCCCTCATCACAGAGGGATTCAAACACAGAAGATAAAACTCAGCTGCTCTGAGTATTTTCTCATTTGTAACAAATGTCAAATAGCACTGAAACTGACAGCTCTCTCTCACTCTCTGAAGAAAATAAAAAGTAAGTTATCTCAACGCCAGAAGGTTTGCAAGTAGCACTGCAGAATGGCTTTCCTGCTTTGTACTTGAAAATACAGTGTATTTAGTTAACCCACAGGGAATTTTGTCAGCATTTATTTCTACACTTCAGCAGCTGCACCCCAAAGGAATACAAGCCATGCTAATCAACAGTCCAAAATCTCAAAATCAATTACATATTCTAGATTAGGAGGTTGGTTCATGGCAAAGATGCTATAAATGCAGCAACATGTGATACCGGGGTTTTTGTTTTGATTTTTTTTCTGAACAAGCAGTACTCAGGTTTACTCCTGTCCCACAGACCTCACAGGCCCCTGTCAGTCACCGACTGCAGATACTTTTGATGGTTATTGGGATCAATCATTCAGCTTCCCAACAGTACTTATTTATGGCTTAGAGACAGAAATAAATACAGATCAAGTTTAAACATGACAAAAGTGGTAAAAGAATCAGGCTTCCTCAATTATTGCTAAAATGGGTTAAGGGTGGCTTCACACCACTTGGGCTCAATACAGAATACAGGAGGTTACCCTGGAAAGCAAAATCCTGCTGCACAAGCTCATGCACCTCAGCTTACATTCCAGAGCTGGGTAAGAAAAGGCCAAACACGTCCAGAAATATGAAAGAATTAAGAAATGCTACAGATGTTTGTGTGTTTACAGAGTGAAAAACTGTAGCCTTACACTGGTATAGAGAGGAGTCCTCAAGTACTTTTCACTTTTCAAAATACTGACAAGATTTACGCAGCTTGAATACGAGGACTGAAAAAACTGCTTTACAAGGACAGTTAAGCAATTCAGTTTTGCTAGAAAAGAGCATGCTTCAGCTGCAGATTAAGACACATCAAGAAAATAAATATCCAGGAAATCCAATAGAGCTGAGACACTAAAAAAGGCTAAAGCCTAAGTGCACACAGTAACAGTGCCAAATGGCTACACCTTCCAAGAGAAAAATTGGGTGTCACTGTTCCCCAGCTCAGTGAGCTTTGACCAAGTAACTGAATTTAAATGCTGTAAGTAACTACCTAAGATGGTGCTTTACACATGAATCCACAAAAAATTGTTTCTTTGACCCATGTGTTGGGTAGTGTAGAACTTTCTGCTTCTCTGCACTTCAGGAGTCTCTGTTCTCCAATTGTAAAATACAACTCGGGCCAAATAAAAAAGGTATGAGTAGCTTTTGGATCCCTTTTCAAACCAGAGCTTGGACTTCAGACAGTTTGCATAGTTCTTCTTGTACTATGTTTTAGCTTCCAATCACAATTTTCTACTTAATTAAAAGTCACATACCTTAAATTTTTCTAGCTGCCTCACTTTCATAAGAAGATCTTCTATTTCACCATTCTTTTGCTCTAACATCGATTGCAAGCGTTCCAGCTGATCAAATTCTGCCTGAGAGCCTTTCAGCTGTAGCAGTGTAGCCATTTGCAGCTGGAAAAAAAGGAAAAAAAACCTATTTACCACAAGTACTAGGATTAGTGACTGAAAATCCCAGCCTCTTACCCAGAACTGTCTGGATACTCAAGGCTTTTAATTCTAAAACTGAATGTAAAAGTGCACTGGATGCTGAAACTGAGTCTTCACCACACAATCTTAGCAATCAGCAGCACAGACCCTACCAGTCATGAGCTGAAACCCTGGTGAGCAGTGCAGCCCTGAGGGGTCACACTCATCTCTGCACTGGCTGCAGAACACACAAATCCACTGCCAAGGACACCCACAGCATTCCACATCCCAACCACAAACACCAAGGCAGACAGAACCCACGTACAGTCCACGCCTGTTTGTAGAGCTAAAATGCATCTTGAGAACTCCCCTAGGAAAACTCACAAGTTTAACTCCCTTTTTTTTTTTCCATTTCTGATTTTCAGGCATTATACCACCATGTTTGCCTTCTACAATACTAACTCAAGAATTTCAGCTTTTTTCTGCTTCTCCAATGGAATACATCCTTTCAATCAGAACATCCTCTGCCATTCCAAAGGAGAAGTTATAAAAATATTACATTTAGAGCAATACTTCTGTTGGTGTACACATAATATTTAAGTATGAGGGTCTTAATGCATTCAGTTGCAAGTGATACATCATACATTTAAACAACTGGAGAAGCAACATGAAATACAATAAATGAAAGAAATGCACAAGGTGTTAGTGAAAACTGAGGCATTTTTATCAGTCTAGTCAGTATGGATAAGGTGACACTGGGAGAAATCACAAAGAAAGGATCAAGTGAAAAAAAATCAGACTATAGACTGGGACAGAAAGCAAGAGGGGCATTTACCCTGTAGAATCTCCTCAGGTGAAGGGTATTGATGATTCTGTAAACAAATTAGAGCTAATGGAAGATTTAATCATCTCCTCAGAGCTTCTATAGGATGTAAGGGAGGCAAGATTGTAAACACTCCCTCACTGGCTGACTAAAACTATCAGTACAGTTCCTAAGCATAGACACCCAACCTTTTCCCTTTTCACTCAAAAGCCCTCCTGCTAAGTGTGAGAATTGCAAACTGCAGCTGATCTACATAACAGAGAACAGGAACTTTAACTAGAAGGGATGCTCTGGACTGGGAAAAATACACTAGAGGCAGTAAAACTTTCCCAGGAGTGCTGTGTACATTCTGTTCAGGAGTCAAATCTGCAGGATTTACCAGTAAATAGCACAAAGAGAGATTCTTCAACTAAAGCTGCACCAGCTTTAGCTGGTGAATCAGCTGTGAATGGAGAGATCAGCTGCCCACAGACCGAGCTTTAACCGGCACAACACAGGGGATGCTGACAGGGCTCTAGGACAGCAGCTATAGCAAAACCGCTGTTATAACAAACAAACTACCCATCTCCAACACTGGGAGAAGAAATGTTATGAGTACAAACAAATTCCAAATAAAAGCATTAAGAAGCAGTACAGGGATACCAATTTGACTCCATTTTTTGGTACTTTTAGTATTAGGTGTGGTTTTTATACCAATAAGCATGACTGACTTACCCTCTATTACATGGGGAAAATTTCCCAAGGAACTGATCCTACCCAATCACTTTCCTCAGTTAAATCTTTGTTGTATCAATAGGTTTTTTCTTCTCCTTTAAGACTGTTGTTTGAACTATTTTCCATCTACTCCACAAAAGCTAGGTAACACAAACCTGTCTTCAGTGCAACTCACAATCATCACTCTTGATGTTTAAGCACTCTCCTCAAACTGCACGACCAAGCAATTGATCAAACTGAAAAGTTCCACTTCAGCATTGGAAAAACCATGACCAACATGAAAACAGTTGGCAGCTCTGCAGCATTATCTTGTAAATCAGCTTCTGCTAACAAATCCTCAACAACACTAACCAACAGGCTCCTATCCTATAGGAATGTTGTCTAACTTCAAGAGTTGTGATGAAAGTTATGACTTATTCTTACACCAAAAATAGGGAAAAGCAAGCAAAAATATGGATAAAGACATGAAAGCAACACAGAGGTGGAAAAACCTACAGTGTGATGGGTTTTTAAAAGCCTGTCCTTTTCGTTATGCTCGTTCCTGACAGTTAATGCACAAATACTTGATTAATGTAGCACAAGAATTAGACAAGAAAAGAAAAAACAATTATCAAGACAAACTGAATGCTACTTTGACTGACAGAAGTTGTGTTTTACTCTTATCCATTACACAACTACTGCCAAATTAAGCAAACATGGTGCCCTCACTGAACTGTGGATGCTGTTGTAGCAGAGCAGTCAAACAGCACAACATCATCTCACATATTTTCTCTGCCATCTCCCTCCCCCCTGACTACTGTATCATATTTTACAGATAACAAATCCCCTAGCCTGTGCATTACAGCAGTGCCTTATCAGACCCAAGGATACCCTGGAGTATTACAGTAATCATCATACCTTCATTCTTTGCAATTGTTCTCTACTGAATGCATGCTGTTTTTGTAGGGACTGATATTTTACTTTCACACTGATCAGCTGTCGTTCCATTTCTGCCCTACGGTCCTCCACCTACAGAACATTGTGAACAATTATTACTGTGAAATTACAACACTTGCTGTCACTTGGATGATGAGTTTGATAAGGACATGCTGCTTAGAAATTGGTGTTCAGTCTGCAAATAGTGCTTTTCCAGCAACAGTACTTGAATATACAGGCTACTGTCAATCCCCCTGGGACAGAAGTGAGTAGACAGTGCTACTGAAGCCCAACCACATGCAACAGATTTTTCTTTTGTCTTTTGATATCAAAACAAAGTAACATTTCATATGCTTCAGTGTTGCTGTAGATTGGGTTTGTCCACTGGCAACATAACAATTTTAAAAAATCTGAACTGTTTCCCAGCTTCACCCATTCCCTGGATGCTGTCATGAAAGATGATGCCTCCCTATGCATTTAACAGCAGCCGAACTCTTACCCAAAAACTAATTCCAAAACCCTCCCAAATGCTCAAACATTCAGACATTTTTCAGTAAGTTTGTTAAGACAGCTTTCATCAGCATCTTTTAGTATTTCACATACTGTCTTCTACATTAAAGAAAGTTTTATCAGCTGAACAAAACTACTTAGAGTCAAGAGCTGCAGACAGAACCATCATGAACCCTCAGTCACAACTTTTGACTTGACAGTCAGATAACTTAAAGTGACTCTATTACATTTACCAACTCCTTATCTTCAGAGAGAGCATAAAATGGTTTTCCACATGTCACATCAACACTGAAGTCATACTTGAGGACTAGAGATACATGCTGGCCAGATCAGGTACAGATACTCTCATCTTTTCAACACAATATAAGAAAGAATATAAAATACTTCTGGCCTGTGTACATTCTCAGGCATCTGTGGCATAATTGTACCTCAGCAAAGAGAGAATTGCCTTTACTTGTAGGGTCCAAAGATTGTTGCACTGCATGATCCAGCTGAACCCGAAGCTCCTGATTAGCCTCATGAGCTTTCTAGATTAAAGCAAAGAGGATATTGGTCATTTAAGCATCTGATGTACTGCATGCATGAATTTAATCAGATAGCTTTAACTGTTTTTAATTTCCTATACTTTAGCATAGATTATATTGTACTAAAGTATTTAACTGTACATACAGTTCTAGTAACTAAGAGACATATTAATTTCATTTCACTGAAACACTTAATATTCCACTTGTTCTTCAGGACAAGAGCACAACTAAAAGCCTTTAAGGGTAAGCTTTGACGTTCGTCAACTGGATTCATGGTATTCAGGCCACTCTCCTTGCTGTGTTGATCAGTCACAAAATGCTCTACTCCTCAGTACAAGAATTTCCACGGCATTCAGTAGAAATTTGAAATAAAAATGAGAGTTCTGCCAGTGACGTGTGAGAAGGTCCCCAAGAGGCAGAACAGTGCCATGCAAAGGCTCTCCTTTCCCAGCAACCACAAAACAATGGCAACAGAGAGCATTCACCACCAGGCAACATCAAGCATGGCCAACCATTATCCTTCTCTTTTCCCTCTCTCCTCAAAACTCCCGTTTCACCAAAGAGCTGGCACCACAACTTGTGCAATTTGGGGATTATCTACCACTGTCAAATAAAATCAGGAGAATACCTCTAATGCATTACAGTAAAAAACAACTTCTTTTTCCCTCTCTTCTTTTTCTCCCTGCAGCCGCTCCAGCTGGTTACGTAAGTTACTGTTCATGAGTTCTAACTGTTCTTTACTGCACTGCAGCTCATTCAGCTTTTCTTCGTCATTGGCCTAAACAAACAACAAATATGAAATAAACATTATTTGAAACAATTGGAAGACAAGCAGGCCCAAGTAAACAAAACACATTTGTTAGTAGTAATTAGTTTTAATACAAAATATTATCTTGAAAAAGAGAGGGTATTAAAGCCTAGCTATTAGGCTGTTATTTTTTGCTGTGCACACTGTCTGAATAAAAGTCAATCACAACATGGCCTTACAGAGAACACACCTAAAAATGAAATGAGCAAAAGGGCAGAATTTCATCTGCAATGAGGCCACATTGCTGATGATTCAGTGCTACTCACACACCTTCTCATTCTGTAGTTCAGTGAGCTCTATCTGAAGGTTGAGCATTTCTGAAGACATGGTCTCGTGCACACGCTCAGACATCATGTGCAGCTCCTCTGATTTGGCAGCAATTATTTCTTTCTGATGGTCCACTTTGTGTCTCAGCTGTTTCTCTGACAGTCGGGTTTCATCTAGTTCTGCTTTCAGGTTCTCCAACTTAAAAACAGTTGACAACCAAGTAGTATCACTTCAAAGTAAATTCTTGAAAAGCACAAAACTTCTGAGTGTTCCAATTACAGAAAATGTCTTGGAAACACAAGAGTAAGCTTTTAAAAATAAGCACTGAAATTTAATGTAATTCACTAATAAGTACAAAGTTTTTTTTTTAAAAACCAACCAACCAAGCTCCTACACACTATCTTTTTTGGTAGTTAAGAGTGCAAGTATAAGTTAAGCATATAGCATCTAAAATGGTATTAACAACTTCTTAGCTACATATTAGTTTCCAAACCTTGTTTTTAAGGTCACTGATTTCTTGTCCATAGGCTCTGTCAAGCTGTTCTTTCTGTTTATCCAGTTGCACATTTTGCTGTTGCTTAAGGGAATCACACTCAAAATTCAAGCTCTCCAACATTCGATTCTTGAGTTCAATTTCTCTCTGAAGAGTGTACTTCTCTTGTTCAAATTTCTGAAAGAAATAACTCACTTAAAAATCTAGATGTAACTGTACATTGTTCCCTAAGCATTTATGAAAAAGCACAGGCCCAGAACCAAGATGCTTGTAGCTCATTCAGTCTTCTGTTGGGAGTGCCAATTAGAGAGTTGTAATACCCATGTTCATTTAAAAAAAAAAAAAAAAAAAACTGCTCTAAAATGTTATGATTTATAAGTGTTATGATTATAATTTGTGCAATATCCTCTGCATGGAAACTCTGTATTTCTTTGCACCCAACATGAAGGGTGTGTGAATCTTTTCTGCAAGTGTCACAAATTTAGCCAGAGTTTATATGCCCTTTCCACCACCACAGAACCCAATTATGTTAAAAATTGCTACAGTCCATCGAGCAGAACAGCTGAGTTCAATGGCTTTTTTAAGACAGCTAAATTGTCTGTCTCATAATAAATCACATCAACCCTTCCAGACTGAAGAATCATTTTTTAAACAGCTTCCCTCTATGCTTGATTGCATGTTAGCTAATTACAAACGGCAGCTTCATTTTATTTTTCCATTCAGACAACAATTAAGGAAAAGAAATACAAAACAACAAAAGGCTTGAAAGCAAAAGACGTAATGAGGAAGCCAAATTAAATATGCAGGGTTTTTTTCCCCTTGAAAAATTACGTAACTGTTGAGACACAAACCAGAATTAAATAAAAAACCAAAAGCTGTCAGGTATCAAACCGACCTCTGTGGCCTAGACACAGCTTATCAAGGCTTAGCTCTCAAATACCAAATACCCAGGGCAGAGCTTTAACACAAAGATAAAGACTGGGCACAGGACAGGTTTGGGAGTGCACTGCTGCCTGGCTGGAGCTGAGAACAACAAAACTCCAGCAGAACTCGCACTCTCGTACAGCAGAGTATGCAGAGCTTTCTGAAGGGCTGCTGTGCCTGCTGGTAGAACTCACACTTGTGCTCACAGTAACTGCTCTGGCTCCCAGAGCAAAGAGGAGAGCCAGACATTCAAAGGTCCAAAAGAACCTGTTGGGTAAGCATGTTCCCCCACAAGAAGTTATTCTGCTGTATGAAAGCCCACAATTCCTTCCCTCCACCCCTGGGATCCAAGTTCCAATGGATCTGTTCACACAGACCCCTAACGTGGCTCCAGCCTCTCACACAGGACTGAAATCTATGGGAGCAGCTCAGGAGCTGCCATCTCTGCTGGGCAGCACAAAAGGATGAGCCTGCCCTGGCTCTTATCACCTGTGCCTTCAGCTGCCTCTCACACAAAGCTTACTAATGCTGAAGTGACAGAGTCAAAAATTCTGCTCATTCAGAATCGCTGCAATCCTCCAGCTGCTACAAAACAAACATTTTAGCTCTATCCCAGGAGAAGGGATGGAAGCACAACAAGAAACAGACTCAATGAAGATAAATAATTAACTGAAACATGGGCTGGCTGAATACAAACACGAGAATTAAAGTCTTTATGAAAAGTGGAAGAGATTTTCCTAATTGTAATTTTCCTGAACAATTCCTAAGAAGAAAACTGGTTAACTAAATAATACCTCTACAATTCAGCACTATACTACTTTTTCTGAGCTGCAAAGAAATCTGCTAATAAGTTCAGTACCCCTGGGTATTTGGAAAATCTGAAAACTTCACTACAGAAGAAATCAATTTTACAGTCTTGCTGCTAGCATTCTTCTCACAGCTTTTAAGTGATATAAAGCTAACTGGGAGAGCATATATGAACGAATTGCTAAAGAGAGGCAAAACACATGCTCTGAAGCAAATTGACTTCAGCATTTAGCATTCATTTTACATTAAAGGCAATTAGTCTTACATGATACTGAACACTGGATGCATAATTAGCTACGAAACCCTGTCCCAGTTAGACACAATTATGCTCAATGTCTTAAAGCAGAGAAAAGAGCCCCCTCTACAACTACTTAGAGGTTTATTAAAATTAATCTAGATGCTAGAAGGCATTTAAAACACCTGTGCCCTTCAGAAAATACTTAAAATAAAACAAGGTTCTTTTTTTGAAATTTAAGTAGAAAAGGCAGTCATCACCTCGGTTTTCTCAGTCAATTCACGGCGTGCTTGATCCAACTGATTTTGAACCTCACTTTGGGACTCCAGTAAATGCAAACCATATTGTGCTGCCTTTCTTCGCTCATTCTCTGCTTCCTTGAGTTGCTGCTTAAGGCTTAAAATGGTCTCTGACTCTGCCTCCATTTTTCTTCCTTTTTTTTTTATTCAACACTGCAAACACAAAGTGATTGAAAAATATATTGCAGTAAATTACAGTAGTTATGTGAAAGAAATTATTGGATTGCCATTCTTAACCAGGATAGAATTACATTATTTTTGCATTAATACACAACACACAAAGAAAAAGACAGCTCCCAAACAGACCTGTGAGCAATAAAATAACAGCTATTTCTTCATAAACAGGGTTACTGCCTTATTCTTGGTTATGTGTAGCATGCAGCAGAAGCACTCCTAAGTACCCAGCCTGGCTCCTCTGTACACCAGAACCAGCATTAATCCAGGACAGGGCTCTCTTGCCATGTACAAAAGACAGCAATTAAATAACCTTAGAAAAACACCACTATGCACATGGCTGACTCTATTTTGTTTTGTATTATAAACCAAGCCACACCAAGTGTAGCGTTTCTTGTGTACACAAATAACACCTAACATTGGCATAAGCAGCTGCATTAGCAGGACAGTGTACTCCTAATAACATTATGTGGGATATAGAAACAGATAAAAGGTAGTTCAAGTGAAGAGTCAAAAATAGAAACCCTGTTAAAACACATGGGATTTAACACAGGGCTTTACATTTATTTAAGCGCTTAAAATAATCTTTCTTTACTGATTTTTACTTTAAAATTTACTTGCTGCATGCAACATATTTGTAAATAATCATCTCCTTGTCACATTTCAGAAAATTCATCCTTTTCTAGCTTTAGAGTATAACAGAAGAGAGAAGGTGAATTTTGCAAAGAAGTTAGTCAAAGTAAATCCAACAAACCAAATACTTACAAAAAATAAAAAACAAATCAAATTAACACCATAAGCTTGTATGACTGCTTGCTCCCAAATCTGCTAAATCAGCCTGCTGCAAAAAACCCTATTAAGACAGAAAATGCTAAGCAAGTGGGGCTTCTGAACAACATATGCCAAGAGTTTTCTCAGAAAGCAGGAAATAACAGTAAGAGACAAACAAAAAAAATCTGCAGCTGATTTTTCAAAGCCAGGGTTCATAACTTTTATACAATTTCAGAATTAAAGTAATTCTGTATTGAAGACCTAACTCTTTTTCTCTCACAGAAGCAATTTATTTGTTTCCACTTCTTACTGGCACATACATCATTCTTATGAATGCTGTAAGCCATCCTTCACTTTTTATTTTGCTAACATTTATTCAACATGAATAACTCCTAGTGGAGTTACCCAGCTTCTGCTAATAGAAGAGAATATAATTAACATGCAAAAGTACATCGTGCCAATAGGGTGCCAACTCCTTTCCAAGGCACAAGACAGAAATTATCACATTCTGGTTTTTGCATTTTCTCCTCACTTGTTGCTATCCAGGTTTAACACATACAGAGAGACTTTATACAGCCAGTCTTGGAAACTCCAATTTTCACCTCTAACCACTACAATGCTTGAAATACTAGTTTTGCACTTATACTAAAATAAACCAGTGAAACACAGGAATTTTGCATACTCATAATTAAGACTCAACAGGGTTATGCCAGTGCAAGGACAGGTACACTGCATACAATTTAATAATGAAGTGTTTAAGGTAAGATATAGCTATACAAGTATATAGGCAACAACTGCCAGCATGCATTTCCACTAGTAAAGAGAATGAATGAATTCATTTCACTTACATAAATAGAATTTTAAAAATAGCTTTATTTTGTTTTCTGATCAGACAACAGTATAGAGGCAACACAGCCATTTGGCAGCTCCTAGCTTACTAAATTAAATGAATAATGTGTTTAACTCACCTCCAGAAGCCCACTGAAGCACTTAACCTTATTCTTGCACTTCACCTTTAAAAGAAAAAGAAGCAACAGTTGTCTAGTCTGGCTGAGTCTAAGCTGCCATCACAGCACAGCCCTCTAGAGCAGTCCCTTTTCAGAACAGGCTTAACCCTGCTGGCTGTCTCATGAACATGCAGATCACAGGCTAAACCCCCATATAAATGCAAATCTTATTCAAATCTCGGGCAGCTGTCAGACAGTTTAGAAACAGCCAGATCAGGCAATGGTGGCACAGGATGGAGGCTCTGGAATTGGCCTCTGGGGCAAGGAAACAGGCTACACCCAGGGTCACCTTCTTCTGGTACACCTGCAATTTTTATGGGTTGTTTGGGAAATTTTGTCCCACTCCCTCCTACTTCTACAATCTCTCTGGCATTTCTCTTCCAGTTTCACATACAAGAACTTTGAGCTCTTAAAATCTGATGGGGGTTTTTTAACTCTATAGCTGAAGTAGGCTGGAGCAGAGAAATAGCTTTCCTATTCACATATTTCTTACTGACTATTAGGGAAAACAGCAAGTATGCCTTTTGGAGCACAGCTATCCTCAATTTTTCACTGTCAGTTCTGGATGAATTGAACAAATCCAGGTAGTTTTGTTCATGAAGTTGTATAGGGAAATAATTGCCAGCAATTTAATATTATACACCTGGCTAAGTAAATTGCTCTGAAAATAATGTTTTAGGATTAATTAAATAGGTAGCAAAGTGAGTAGGCAGGAGGGAGAAATAACAGAAATCAATCTTCATTTATTCTACTGAATTACAAGAGAGTTACTGGTTTTTGGCTAAATATCTTCAAACATTTTATGGCAGATGCTATGCTGAGAGCTGCAGACCTCAATTATTCAACCATTCAAGTACTCCTCAATAAAAGCAATAGGGTAGGAGATAAAGGGCACTCTGCTGGCAGGCAAACTTTCTTCTACCACTCTAGCTCGGTTCTTCTAGTTAGACTTCTATTCCCCTGGGCCACCTGTAACAGCTGTCTGTGCTCTGAGCCTGTCTGCAGCACCTGCGCAGTTTTCTGATCAGAAACACAATTACCAACCGAAGGAGTTGCTCTCCCTTAACCCAGTTATTCCCCCGCCGATTCCAGTTACTNCCCCCCGCCGATTCCAGTTACTTACACGAGTCCATTTCTTCGCCTACCACGCCGCCCCTTCAGGCTCAAAGACTTTCAGGGCCGATCACCTTCCACACTCACGATCCGGGGCGGATCAGTTCTACAAGAACACACACATATCACACTGCAGCCTCACGGCTCGGCCGCCACACAGGCACGGCCGGCTCCGGCAGCGCCGGGCGGAACCGGTGCCAGGCCACCCCTCCGTGCGGGCCCGGCCCGCCGCACACCGGCGCGGTCCCCGGGCCCCACCGAGCCCCACAGGGCCCCGAGA